>JACEFZ010012202.1:197500-300000 GCA_014155875.1 Cepaea nemoralis
AGCTGTTGCACTTCAAACTCAGTGCGGCCCTCTGCCCATTCTCTGCACTCACGACCCAGTGTTATTATTACATTGTGCCAGTCCGTCAACCTTCAACCCCCTCTCTCCACGATTGATGGTCTCTAGATCTCACACCTGACGTATAGAAAGTTCTGCCTGTGCGTTCCAGGACCTGCCTCGTCTTAGTCTATGACCCTTGACTGTATCCATGGCTGCATGCAGCGGGTGAACCCTATCTGCAGCAACTCTCAGGTACCATTTGGCCTGAAGGACCCTATGCCTATCCGTCATTGTTGGTAGCGCCAGAATATGCCTCATGCATATAATTGGTATGTCCTTTGTGCACCTCAGGATTAACCGCATGGCAGCATTCTGTATGCGCTCCAACCTTTCAAGCTGGCTCTTTGATACTGTCTGCAGCCACAAACCATACTCAATGACAGGAATTATTAACTGCTGAAAGAGCCTGTACAGCATCCTCTGATCTACCCCGGTTGCTGCCTTAGCCCTCAATGCATTAAGTCCCCTACTAGCCTTCACTATCAAAGCCTCCACGTGATCCTTAAAAGACAAATGCCTGTCACAGGTGATACCCAAGTACTTCAATTTACTCTCTCGACTAAGAGGACATCCATTCAACATAATACCTGGGACATCGGCCTTGACGATCCGGTTGTCACAGTCCTAACTATCTCTTACTTCTAGCTCACTGGACGTGGACAGGCAAATTATAACATCCAGGACGTTTACATACACCAGTAACAATAACTGCACTCGAAACTCGCAGGAGCAGTCTCCTGTACAACCTTTATTACATAATACTACAAGGTTAATATCATTTAGAGCACACCTGTCTCAATACACCTTTAACTCACGCTTACGATTAAGCACTCATTCTACACAGGCGGCCAAACGCTCGCTCACATCCACCTGGGCGATATTTACACACTGTCGCCCTTCTGACCATTCGCAATCACAGTCTCACATCATCCCGTACATATCACAGCTAGTACATTCCTCGAATATCAATACACAAATGTCCGCCACATCTATCCGTCACAACACTATCGTTCTATTTTTCTATCTCTTGCTATTCTCAATACGTCCGTCTCTATCTGCTGTCTCACACACACTGACCCTTCTCCTCTTCGTCCTTCCCGCATCACGTGGGTCTGTCCACGGGCTTCTTGCCTGACCTTCCGTCAGCCAAGCCGTGGCGTCTCCTATTGTCCTTGACCTCAGCTATTGCTTGCACTATTGCTTAGGTCCTTACGCACATACAGGACCCTGACACTCTCCCCCCGCACCACCAATGTGGCACTTTCTTTTAGAAATGTGACACATTCTGTTGTTTTTAATATTGATAGATCTTTTTAATCTTGTCAGGGGACTGTATGATCACTGGTATACGTATGCGTATATGATTACGTCTGTCTTCTTCAGAGATTAACTATCACTATTGTTCTCTCTTTTCTTAGTAATGAGGTTTTGTCAACGTTTTGTCGTGGTCTGGCAATTGTTTTGATTGGGTCCAATTACCACATCCCGTTATATTTTTCAATACCCATTCCGTGACATTATCTCCTGTTCATGTTTCACAATCGATTCACTGTGCATTATCTTCTCATAGTTATTGAGGCTATGCTGGCTTAAGGATTTTCCCTTGATTCACGCCCGTAATAAGGCTACAATATCCTCTTACAGCATTCTTATCTTTTCTTTCTATTCAGACGTGGTTTCCCTCGTCTATAATTACTGCACCATATTCGATTCTTTTTATGAGCACACTATGTCACTGTCGTGGTCATGGTTCGAATACACTTAATGTATGTAATAGTCCCTCTCAAAACTTTTTGCTGTTTGACCGTGACTAGTTTCCCTTTATGGGCACACCTCATTTAATGTTGTGGAGAGTCATTATTAATCTCTTTCGTTAGTATACCAATGTTTGTATGTTCATTTTTGTTACAATATTGTTGTATTCGTTTTGTAACACTATTGCTAAGCGTCATTCGCCGGGCCCTCCACCATACGCGAGTGCAAGTTTTGTAAAATTCACATATTGGGATTGCCAGGCGTTGATTCTCAGCATTACACATCATACAATTTTCAGTTATACATACAATTATCTCTAACTATCACATGCTAACAATCTAAAATACTATAATAATAAAATTAAACATTCGATTTTATACAATTAATACCTTAACAATAAAATGTTCATTGTTCCTGCCTTTATACAGATAATGTTCTTGTCCTGTGGAAATTCTACACAAATAATTTGATCACCGGTGTCGAGTGTTCATTGTGAAGTTTGATTGTTTGGTCTTTATTCCTTCGCACGTTACATTGTCGATGTAATCTTATCTGTATACCGATATTGTTCTTTTATCTGTACAGTGTCATGAATTTACCCCAAGTTTGGATAATATATAAGTCACTTCTGTAAAATCAATATAGTTCACCTTTGTACAATACGTTTTCATGTCTTGAGTTCTGTACCATTTCTGTTGAGTGTGGCCATGGTACGTCTGTTCGTAACTGTTTCTGACGTAATTCATAGGTTGGCTTCTGGTTTATTCACTCGGCCACTGGGAATGGATCTCTGTACCTGTGTTGTTCTGTCGTTGTTGGTGACTTTCAAAATGTGGTTCATGCAGATACTTGTCTCGATTCGTTCTTTGAAAAAAACTCAGTATAGGTAAAACTCACTGTTAGATGGTTGAAATCAAATGTTGAGTCTTACTGTTCTGGCGGTGGAAATTTTTACGTTGATGGAACTTTTATGTTGGTATGTACAATGGAGTGTTTGCTTGTATCATAGCGCTGGAGTCGTACAGCAGACAAGGCAATTCTGGAGTTACTCGATCTACGGATATAAAGTGGGTTACGGTTAAAACCAATTTTCCGATAGGTGGGGATTTACAAATTTAATGTTGAGATCATTTTGAGTGCTATCTCCAAACCTGCACTCGTACATGTTTATATACACATATCAGTTCAAATAATAATAATATGACATGTATAGTTTTGAAATGTGATCGTGCCCGTTTATATACACACATGCAATTTCTATATGCCTTACAAAGTGTGTAGGTCACTTTATTGCTGATTTTTGTCAGTAATTCCACCGACTGATGTTTTACATTGTTCAGCATAAGTACGTGTTTGAGTTGATTTAACATCGTAATTGTTAGTGGCAGTACCAAGTTTTGATTCACAAGTACTGATGTTAGTATCACAGTTAGCTGGTTTGTCATGAGTAATATCATCCGTGTTAGCACAATGATGATGTGTGAGTAAAACTGTTAGTGAAGTCATTTGTTCTATATTTAATAGGAGTAGTGCGAATAGCATCATCCATTGTGTGCACTTTCGTACGTGTGTAGTTAAAAGGAGGTATAACATACACCATGGTGCATTATGGTCTTTTTCAGCACTTGTAAAATGCTTGTCATATGTACATTCTTGTCTCTGTGGGTAACCACTAGTTTCTGTTTTCTCTTGTTGTGAGAGAGTAGTTGAGTTGGTCTGGTGTGGTACCTTGATCTGTTCATCATCTTGTTGTCTGTTGAGTGATGTGTTTATGGCAGCGTTTGTTGGGGTGTTAACTTTCTGCCAGGTCTGGATTTCGGACTCTGTGTGATCTGTTACATTTGTTACGTTTCCAATTATTAAGTCGCAGCATGGGTTATCTAATAATGCGCAAATTACTCTGCCTGATAGGAATGGTGATCTTATATTGGCCCACGCCATAGGATATTTCTCTATTGTTCCTGAAAAAGTTCTGCAATAGATGTATTGGTCTAAATAGTCTTTCTGGTCGACTAGAGACTTTCTAAGACCGATGAGACAGGACCCTGTGTCACGTAAACATGAGCATAATGTATCATTAATGTATCCCTGATGTAATGTTAGTTTTCCTACTGACAGTCTGGATGTGTTGTTCATTTTATTTTTTTCTTGTGGAATATTATCATCTTTTGTCCAGTTGTCAGGCTGAACTATGTCAACTGAATTATTGAAATAATCCTCATTGATAATTGTATGGTAGGGTGTGGAGTCTGTTGGGTTAAACTCAATATGTTTCTTTGCTGGATTGTCTGTTGTAATGTCTATAGCTGCATTTGCTTTTGCTGTTTGTAATTGTTTCAATCCATCACATTCAAAGCGTCTGTGACCAAAAGCTAAACAAAAATGACATTTGGTTCTATATTTCTTCTGATTTGTCTTTCCCAGTTTTTGTGCTATAATAGTGTTCAAATATTCTTGATAAGTGGGATTTTTATCACACATCGCATTTCCTGTGTGTGGAGTGTTACAATGTTTGCACGGTACTGGTTTTGTTTTTTGTGGTTTGTTTTGACAATCAGTGGCTGAAGATGCAGTTGCCCTGACATTGCTATTTTGTGGAGTGTTCTTCCCTGCGTCCTTAATTTGGTTGTAATACTCGCAACATTTCTGTAGTAATTGTTGGATTGGCTCTTTGTTGTGCTCTTCTAAATATTTTCCGCATTCGGCTGGGAGTGTTGCTTTAAGTTTTTCCACTACTAAGAAATTTATTATTTCCTGGTTGTTATCTGTATGTCTAATTTCCCATGTTAGCTTCCTGTAATAATCTTCTATTTCCTGTATATACTGGGTGAATGACTTGTCTGGGGCCGGTTTCAGATTTTGTACCTCTGATTTTAGAGTGTCGAAGTAGTTTACATAGTGTTTTAATATGTTTATTTTATAATATTCATAGTCTGCCCTTGACATATCTGGTATGATCTCTTGTAGTTTTTTACTTTTTATTGGTACGTATCCCCTATACCATGAATACCAGTTAGTTTTTGGAATTTTGTAGTCTTGCATTTTCTTCTCGAATTCCTGTGTCCAATCACGGATTAGGTTATTTTTCTTATTCCACTTTTCAGATGATCTTCAAGTTTTCTTTGACTTGTGCTCGTGTAGCTTCGAAATAGCTCTGCAATTGTCTGTAATGTTTTGTGCCCCAGAATCCTGATTGATCTGGAGTGTTTTCATCATCTGACATCATTTTGTGTTAATTAATATTCACCTCTACCAATAATGATATTTATACAAGGAAATCAAAGAATGCAGATTTGGGTAATTAGCAATCAAAATTAATCTACTTATCTTTATCTGCTGTTTACTCGAACGCTTGATGTACAGGAACGTGATTCTCGTGCTGGTTACGGTTGACCTGTTCTGGTTACGTCGGTCGCTTTGTAGAATTGAAACCTGCTGTGGAAAGAAATGACGTTATTTTCGTTCTATTTTTGTTAACAACTGTGAAACAATATTTTCATAGGGAGATTGTGTAACGTTCTCCTGTGTCTTTTTAGGTGGGTATGTGGTTCATGTGTACTTCTGACACCATTCTACCTGTCACAGTCCTAACTATCTCTTACTTCTAGCTCACTGGACGTGGACAGGCAAATTATAACATCCAGGACGTTTACATACACCAGTAACAATAACTGCACTCGAAACTCGCAGGAGCAGTCTCCTGTACAACCTTTATTACATAATACTAAAAGGTAATATCATTTAGAGCACACCTGTCTCAATACACCTTTAACTCACGCTTACGATTAAGCACTCATTCTACACAGGCGGCCAAACGCTCGCTCACATCCACCTGGGCGATATTTACACACTGTCGCCCTTCTGACCATTCGCAATCACAGTCTCACATCATCCCGTACATATCACAGCTAGTACATTCCTCGAATATCAATACACCACATCTATCCGTCACAACACTATCGTTCTATCGTTCTATCTCTCGCTATTCTCAATACGTCCGTCTCTCTCTGCTGTCTCACACACACTGACCCTTCTCCTCTTCGTCCTTCCCGCATCACGTGGGTCTGTCCACGGGCTTCTTGCCTGACCTTCCGTCAGCCAAGCCGTGGCGTCTCCTATTGTCCTTGACCTCAGCTATTGCTTGCACTATTGCTTAGGTCCTTACGCATATACAGGACCCTGACACCGGTTATCCAGGGAGTACCACACAACCGATGCCTTGTCTGGGTGTATAATGGCCTCTGCGTCCCTGCACCATTCCGCCACCCTGTTTACTGCCATCTGTAAGTCTTTCACCAAACTGGCCCTGTCTCTGCCCTGTCTGTACAGCAGCACGTCATCTGCAAATGTCAAGATTATACCCACACCTGGTGTCTCAATAGCTGCGATTTTTCTGGTGTAGACATTAAAGAGCACTGGGAACAAGGCAGATCCCTGCTGCAACCCAGGTGTAATAGTACATGGGTCAGAAGTCCAGGAACCCATGCGAAGTGCAACCTTACGCTCATAAACGACGGCCGCAACCATCTAACAAGGTAAGGGCAGACCTCCATGTCCAACAGTGTGTATATCAACCTATCATACCTGACGCATCCTCCAGGTCAAGAGCTACCGCCACTATCTCTTGTTTATGCTGGAAGCCTTCGTAGACATCAAAAGCAAAATTTGCAGCATTGGCCCAGGTGTCCTTTCCAGGCAGGTAGCTCCCAAGTCCTTGGGGAAGCAGATTACGACTTTCCAAATGTCGCTGGAGCCTGAGTGCTACTATCTTTTCGAGGACATTTCCATACGTGTTTTACAGTGGTAATAGGGAAAGCTGGCCCATATGCAAAAATCAGTACAATGTAGAGTAAGCTTGAGTTGAAAGCGAGCAAACGAATACAAAATCGTGCTAACCAAATAACATGATTAAAAGAGGGGTCTAAAGGCGGGAAGTTCCACTTCATTAAACCGGGTTTGTTACCTTATGACCCAGTTTCTGTCCGCGGAGCTGGAAGCGTCGTACAGAGTACGAACTCCTTAGCTCCGATGTCCCACAGGAGTCGTTGAGAAAATCGCAATTTTGAACAAAATGGCGAGTGCAGAGATGAAAGCATGACCATCGAAGCGCGAGGAAGGGAAAGCTAAACGAATAAGGAGCAAGAGACCTTGACCCAAAGACATTGATACCTGATCCTCAAACATTTGGTATATTTTAGATTTTATTGTACTCCTTTCTAGTTTCCACCAGCCGGGAGAAACTGGAAGTTTAGTTTCAATGGATCAAATACAGAGAACTCAGGCAGAAACAACGCGGCCACCATGAAGATTGAGATCCTAGTGCCGACTGGCAAGTGTGAAGATGCTGGCTTGTATAGATGTACAATGGTCTACTACAGCTCTGGCACCTTGACTGACTCCAGTGAACAAAATGTCACGTCCACGGGTAGGGTTGTGTGTTTTGTGACTTTCTGGATTTTATTACTGCCATAATGAGGGTAAAGGAATATCTGTGGTCAAGATGTGGGCATAGTGGTATAAATGATGTTGTCATTCATGATGTGTGTCTAGTGGTTTACACGGCGATGTCATTCATGATGTCTGTCTAGTGGTATAATTGATGTTGATGCAGTTCACGATGTGTATCTATCGATATAAATGGTGTTAATCATGTCTTTCACGAAGCGTGTCTAGTGGTATAAATAATGTTGTCATTCATGATGTTTGTCTAGTGATTTAAATGATACTGTCATTCATGATGTGTGTCTAGTGGTATAAATAATGTTGTCATTCATGATGTTTGTCTAGTGGTATAAATGATGTTGTCATTCATGATGTGTGTCTAGTGGTATAAATGATGTTGTCATTCATGATGTGTGTCTAGTGGTATAAATGATGTTGTCATCATGATATGTCTCTAGTGGTATAAATAATATTAATGTCATTCTCGATGTGTATCAAGAGGTGGGAATGGTGATCGTGTCATTTATATGTTTTTTAGATACATTGATGGCCGAGAGAGAGAGAGAGAGAGAGAGAGAGAGAGAGAGAGAGAGAGAGAGTAGAGAGGAGGGTGATAGAGAGAAAGAGAGAGAGGGGGGTAGAGAGGAGGGTGATAGAGAGAAAGAGATATAGAGAGGTGATAGAGAGAAAGAGATAGAGAGAGAGGGGATAGAGAGGAGGGTGATAGAGAGAAAGAGAGGAGAGAGAGGTAGAGAGGAGGGTGATAGAGAGAAAGAGAGAGAGAGGGGATAGAGAGGAGGGTGATAGAGAGAAACAGAGAGAGAGAGAGAGAGGGGGGGGTAGAGAGGAGGGTGATAGAGAGAAAGACAGACAGAGAGAGAGAGAGAGAGAGAGAGAGAGAGAGAGAGAGAGAGAGAGAGAGAGAGAGAGAGCAGATTGATACGTATTCACCTAAGATAGAGTTAGATCTGTAATAATGTCAGTGTCTATCCGTGTGTTAGTGTCGGCGGAGAGGTCTGTACAGTGAATGATGCTGAAGACAGCAAGTATTATGTGTCAACTGGTTAGGCGCCGAGGGTAAGAGTACTCGCTTTTAAACTTCCGCTGCTCTGATGGCGAGATAGGCGGTTAAGCTGGACTTAAAGGTACACTGCTTGTTCAGATAGAAATGACAAACTACTAAACGTGCAGTTGTCAAGAAAATCAACATGTGGTTGACCGCAACCTCTTGCAAAGGACATGCACCATTGGAAGAATCCGTTGGTTGGGTTGTGACAAAGATTGCAACACAACAGTCTTGAGTTTGCCATGATTATGACCACAACACACCGCTTGAAGTGGCCTTCACGTCAGCGGGGGAGAGCAAAGTCAAATAACCCCAATAAAGACAGCATAATCTACCAGGTACATCAGACAAGTCTGGGGTTCAAATCCTTCTGTGTGGTGAACATGATTGGAAGTGGTCTGACAAATCAGGACACGTGTAGGTGTTTGCGTGAGTGTGTGTGAGAGTTTGTGTATATGTGTGTGTGTGTGAGTATGTGTGTGAGTGTGCATGTGTATGAGTGAGTGTGTGTGTGTGTGTGAGAGAGTGAATGTGTGTGTTAGAGTGAGTGTGAGTGTGTGTGAGTATGTTTGTGCGAGTATGTGTTTGAGTGTGTGAGAGTGTGAGTGTGTAAGTTTGTGTGTGAATGTGTGTGTGTGAGAGAGTGTGTGAATGTGAGTGTGTGTGAGAGAGTGTGTGTGTGTGTGTGATATTGTGTGTGTATGTGAGTTTGCGTGAGAGTGTGTGAGAGAGTTGAGTGTGTGAGAGAGTGTGTGAATTTATGTTGATTGTAACATGTATACTTTTGATCTGGGGGACACAGTGGCGCAGAGACTAGCAGCTTACCCTGTGGCCCGGAGGACAAGTTTCTGAATCCTCATCTAACCTGTCTAGCAAATCAAAAATAGCCCATAAATGCTGGGCTTGACTGCAGTATCCTGTGATGGTCAGTTGCGATTGTTTGTGTGCTAACTATCACATTTGTGCATCACCAGCTACGACCACGGAGCCTCATGTAGTACTGGATCCTGTCTACGAAGCTCCAGCAGGTGTATCAAACACATCGATCTACGACGTGGGAGCAAATGTCACTGTGACGTGTAGATTTCAGGTAACTTTGTAGAGAGGTCATTTGTAACCTTTTAATACGTTGTATATCTCTAAAACCACATTTTACACACACTTATAGGTAAGATGTGCTGCCCTTGGTTGGGCTGTATTCTTTTATAGTAACTCTGAAGTTATCTGTTCATTGTTCTCTTTGTCGAGCCTTGTCTCTATACCCATATCTGTTAGTGTAACTCTGAAGTTATCGCTCCATTGTTCTCTTTCTCGTGCATTATCTATATACCCAGATCTTTTAGTATAACTGAAGTTCTCTTTCAATTGCTCTCTTTGTCGTGCCTTGTCTCTATACCCAGATCTTTTAGTATAACTCTGAAATGGCCTGTCCATTATTCTCTTGGTCGTGCCTTGTCTCTATATTCAGATCTTTTTGGATAACGCTAAAGATATCTATTCATTGTTCTCTTGGTTTTGCCTTGTCTCTATACCCAGAACTTTCAGTATAAGTCTGAAATTATCTGTCTCTTTTTCCTGTTGTCTTGCCTTGTCTTTATACCCAGATCTTTTAGTATCACTCTGAAGTGGTCTGCCATTGTTCCGTTTGTCGTACCGTGTCTCTATACACAGATCTTTTAGTGTAACTCTGAAGTTATCTATCGATTGTACTCTTGGTCTTGCCTTGTCTCTATACCCATATCTTATAGTGTAACTCTGAAGTTATCTGTCCATGGTTCCCTTGGTCTGGCCTTGTTTCTATACCCAGATCATTTATTGTTGCTCTGAAGTTATCTGTCCATTGTTATCTTTGGCGTGCCTTGTTTCTATACCCTGATATGTTAGTGTAACTCTGAAGTTATCTATCCATTGTTCCCTTGGTCTTGCCGTATCTCTATAACCAGATCTTTTAGAGTTAACTCTGAAGTTATCTGCCGATGTTCCCTTTGGCTTGCATTGTCACTATACCCAGATCTTTTAGTATACCCCTGAAGTGGCCTGTCCATTGTTCTCTTGGTCTTGTCTTGCTTCTATACACAGATCTTTTAGTGTAACTCTTAAGTTATCTATCCATTGTTCCCTTGGTCTTCCCATTTATCTATACAAAGATCTTTTGGTGTAACTCTGAAGTTATCTTTCCATTGTTCCTTTGGTCTTGCCTTGTAACTTTACCCAGATCGTTCAGTTTAACTCTAAAGTTTTTTATCCATTCGTCGGGCCTGTCAAACACATCGACTAACGACGTGAGATCAAATGTCACCGTGACGTTAAATTAGAGGTAACTTTTTAGAGATGTCATTTGTAACTGTATAATACGTTGTTGGGGGTGGGGGGGGGGGGGGTACGGGGTGTCAGGTGTTGGCAAGGATGACTCTCATGTCCTCTTCAGGACCCATCCCCCACTAGTCCAAGCCTGACATCCAGCTCACGCCTGTGGCTCCTAGTAGCTGTCAGCATGCCACAGTGGTCACCCCTCCCCCGGGCAACAGCTGTGAGAGGCTGGCTAAACCAGGTGTGGGTAGCCGAATTGGTGTCAAACCAAGCGGTGAACTAGGGTATGCTTAACCAGCATGTGAAGGCATCATTCGGCAGACTGCGCGGACGAAATCACTGATGATTCAACGGGCAAGACGGCGTTTACCTGTAAAGCGTTGTGGAAGGTAATGAGCACGGCAAGGCACTAGAGCGCCCTGGTCATCCATTGCACCTGTATTCGTCTCCAGTCGTCTTGACTTGTCTTGCCACTGGACTCAGATGGACTCAGGCGAGAGAGTGAGGTCGACGAATTGAGCAACTCTTCCTCACTTTAATCCAATTCATCGCGCAAGTCATTCTTCATCCAACATCATATATCACCTTCAAGCCCTGTGGCGATGGGCGGGCGGCGAAGCGGCAGGCGTGGGTACGGTGGTAGTCGTAGTCGCAGACCTGCATACAGGCGGCTCAGGCCATATGGTCGTCTTCTACTGACCGGAGCAGCCCTCTATAGGAAAGCACTGCACACCTCCATAGCACGAGGAAGGGGCTAGAAAAGGTGCCCTAAATATTGTCTGCTCCATCATTACTTAACCAGCTATCCGCGGTTGATGGGTACCCTATACTGCGGTCAACATACTCATAAAGTAAAAACAGGTAAAGCTAAAAGAGCTAACCATATTTCCTTGACAATCGGAACTTGGAATGTACGCACCCTACTTGACAGAGACGGCGCGTCGGGCCCAGAGAGACGAACAGCACTGATTGGGAGAGAGCTGGGCAGGTACAACATCGACATTGCATCCTTGAGCGAGACACGACTTGCAGAAGAAGGCCAAATCTGTGAAGTAGGTGCCGGCTACACATTCTTCTGGAGGGGAATGAAAAGCGAGAAAAGTTGTCAATCCGGTGTGGGATTTGACATTAAGTCGGCCCTGGTTGGCAAACTAGCCGAATTTCCGAAGGCTATAAGTGACAGGCTTATGACTATTAAGTTACCACCACTGAAAGGAAAGAAGCATGCAACAATCGTGAGTTTCTACGCATCAACCATGACAAATGAAGATAACGTCAAAAACAAGTTCTATGAAGACCTGCACAACGTATTAACATCTGTTCCCAAAGGAGACAAACTTATACTCCTTGGGGACTTCAATGCTAGAGTAGGCAAGGACGCCGCCTCCTGGAGTGGCATTATTGGAAAGCACGGAGTCGGAAATTGTAACAGCAATGGACTCCTCCTCCTTCAGATATGTGCCGAACACGATCTCCTGATTACCAACACAATTTTCCATCTTCCCACGAGAGATAGGACATCATGGATTCACCCTCGCTCGAAACACTGGCACCTCATTGACTATGTCATCGTCAGGAGAAGTGACAGACAAGACGTTCGGGTAACAACATCCGTGTGTGGTGCCGAATGTTGGATAGACCATCGTCTCATTGTCTCGAAAATAAACATTCACATCAGGCCACCACGGCGTCCTCAAGGGGTTAGTTAGTCAGTTAGGCTTTCCTCTTGAGCCTAAGGCGGCGCATAGGGCAGAAGTCCTGACTCTCCATGCTTGGCGGTTCGCTGCTACCTGTTGTAGATCTTGGGTATTTACTTGGCCATTGAATGAGCCTTCTCTAATGATGGTTCTACACAGGGTCTCTCTTGGTCTTCCCCGTTTTCTTTTCCCTACTGGTGACCATATGAGGGCTTGGTAGGGGGGTCTTGTCTTGTCCATTCTGAGTACATGGCCGATGTAGTTCCAACTGCGTCTTCTTATGAAATTGGATACTGTATCTTGCTTAGTCTCTTGTCTTATTTGCGTATTGGTTCTGAAGTCTGTCCAGTGGATGTTTAGAAGTCTTCTAAGACATTTGTTCTCAAAATTATCTAATTTTTTATCTAAAGCTACCGTTGATTTCCAACTTTCACATCCATACGTTAACACTGGAATCACACAAGAGTTGAAGATTTTAAGTTTTGTGTGTTTGCTGAGTGTCTTTGACTTCCAGATGTTTGACAGTTTATTGAAGGCACCAGATGCCAGTGCGATTCTAGATGATATTTCTGGTGTTGAGTCCCCTGTAGATGTCATTTTGCTTCCTAGGTATGTGAAGCTGTTGACTTTTTCAAGAACGTAGCTGTTCAATTTGGTGTCATCTGAACTGTTGGTAAGATCAATAGTCTTTGTTTTTGTGGTGTTAATTTGGAGACCAATTTGCCCTGAAACATTTTGGAGGTGGTTTATTTTCTCTTGGGCATCCGGGTGTGTTGAACTCAAAAGCACTATATCGTCGGCAAAGTCCAGGTCTTCTAGAATTTTGTCAACCCAATGGATACCCATATTTGTGTTGTTTGTGCATTTGCGCATGACCCAATCGATAGCTATTCCAAAGAGCATCGGTGATAAGACACAACCCTGTTTCACTCCTGTTTCGACTGAGAACCAGTCAGAGTTGCCTGTTTCTGTTCTTACGCAGCAACGTGTCTCTTTGTAGAAAGATTTTATGACGTTGGTATATTTGGTAGGAAAACCATAGATGTTAAGTAGATTCCAAAGTGATGGACGGTGGATACTGTCGAAGGCTTTTTGAAAGTCGACAAAGTTGGTGATTAATTTCGACTGGAATTCTACGGAGTCTTCAATGATTATTCTGAGGGTGAAAATGTGGTCTATGCATGACCGTTTTGGTCTGAAGCCTGCTTGTTCTTCTCTGAGCCTTTCATCTATAGCCTTTTTCAATCTCTCAAGTAACATGCTACAAAAAAGTTTTCCTGGTACTGACAATAGAGTGATACCACGCCAATTATTGCAATCAGACATATCGCCCTTTTTAGGCAGTTTGAAAATTACACCATCTTTCCACTGTTGTGGTGGGGATTCGCTTTGCCAGATTTCATTGATCAGCTGTAACAAACGTTGTAAGGTGTTCTCATCTGCTGCTTTGAGCATTTCTCCTGAGATGTCATCTTCACCAACAGCTTTGTTGTTCTTCAATTTTTTGATGGCTGCTTTAGTCTCTTCCATGGTGAATGACTCGCAGGAGGCATCTAGTGGGGGTATAGTAATTTCTCCATCCAGGTTTGGAACAGTGTCAGGCTGCGGTCTATTTAATATTTCTTTGAAATGTTCTGCCCATCGTTGCTTTTGAAGATCATCGGATAATAATTGATTACCTTGTTTGTCTTTGATGGGCATATTTGGTGTAGGTGAGTGATTGCATAGTTGCTTCATGATATGGAATACGGCTCTGTTGTTTCCAGTTCTGGCAGCTGCTTCGGCGTCGGAGGCCAGGCTGTGAATAAAGTTCTGTTTGTCTTTTCGTGCGCTTGATTTCACCTCTTTATCCAACATAGAGTATCTCCCCCGATGTGTAGACCTTGCCGCGGTGGGGGAGCTTGTGTGTCCCTCTGACCCCATGTGCTTGCCGATGGATGAAAACTACATATCGGACAGCTTATGGGAAAGGGACCAGACTAAGAGAGACACAACCTGCTGCTCTGCGGGTAGACTGAGGTTAGGATAACAGTCAGAAGTTTAAATCAGGCGCACGAAGGCAGAAGATCTTGGTCCGGACAAAACACTTAAGGCTCCATGTCGATGGCTGTGGCTGAACGCCTCTAAGCCACAAATCCTCGGATATGAGAGCCGGGCAAATACCCTCCTACCGAAAAATAGAGGCGTGATACTGAGCAAGCTACATGCTCAGGTCTGATGCAAGTTCGAAGGCTCTCAGCTGGGGGATATGAGAGATTCCCGGATGAGAGGGCCAGGCCGTTTCTCGGTCACTGCTGCAAGAAGGTAAGGTGCTGAGCCAGCAGCACATGTAGCCTACCTTGGGAGAGAGTACAAAAAGTCAGAAAAGTGCCCCAGTCGAAGGAAATGGTTACGAAAACTGTCTGTATCTAACTCATAGAGAGTGTAGACAAAAGTGGAAGAACGTCTCAATGACGCGAAATGGAACGCACGGCGAGCGAACTTATTGCGTTGTCCGAAGTCAAAAATAAAAGCTTACCGAGTGGATGTTGCTCGCAGTCTGACCGCTCCTGGTGTGTGCTTGAGCGATCAGTGGCAAGCGAGACTCCCAACACATGGAAGTGAGGAACTAAAGCAGCCATGAGCAGGACGTGGCAACTCCTCGGGTGAGCCCAGTCTCAGAGCAATATGTGCCGGCTCTGCAATTATGGAAGCCTCCTTGGATAGCCAGGGTAGCTTCCTATGGATAGCCTCCTTGGATAGCCCATGATCTGCCCCTGCCTTCCCTTGAGGGCCGACCGCGATGTCGTTGATCGTTCTATCTTGACCAGCTGAGATGTTGGCGACATCACAACAGTCCAACGTGCCTCGAAACCAGAGGAAGGTTAACCTCATTAAAAAATGCCCGCCGGAAGTCGGAAGTGTCGTCCTACGGGTGGCAAACTAAAAATTGACACTACGCAATTACGTCCGAGTGAAATGTCTCGTCCGAATGTCTCTCGTGCTAGGAACAGCTCTGACTACATAGTTTCCGAATGCCGCTCTTGTTCGGAACAGCTCTGACTAGGTAGTTTTCCGAATGTCTGTCGTGCCTGGAACAGCTCTGACGGGCGCAACGACAAGCACATGTCCGAAAACTCGCTTAGTGGATACCGTCTGCAACCCTGTCTGGTTTGTGCGGGAATGACCCAGGGCAAACGAAATGACCAATATATTGAAGTGAGGATTTAAAGCAGCCATGAGCAGGACGTGAGCCCTCGGTGAGCCCAGATCCAGGGCGCTATGTGTCGGCCCTGCAACTATGGAAGCAGCCTTGGATGGCGGAAAATGCTATGGACTGTCCCTGCCTTCCTTTGAGGGATGACCGTTGTCTTCGACCGTTCAACCTTGACCAGCTGGGCTGTAGATGGCACCACAAAAGTGAGAGTCTCCCAGGAATGCTACCTGGTCAAAAAAGCACGCTGTTGCCGGATGTGTTGGCCTACGGGTTTTGGCCCAAGGGCGCATAACTGACACACCGCAATCACATCTGAAAAAACACTCCGGATGAACGAAAAGGAAGGAAGGAAGGCAACATAGAGTATTTGTGCTTATGGGTTTCATATGTAGAGGTGTCTTTTGCAGAAAGAAGTGTTAGTTTTGCTTGTTTTCTTTCTTGTATCTTCGTCCAGGTGTTATCACTTAGCCATATATTCTTCTGTCTTTGCACGTAGCCGACTGTGTTTGTTGCAGCATTTAGCAAGGTATTTTTTTAAGGAAATTCCAATTTTCTTCAATGTTGTTTTTAATATTCGCATTGCTCGATATACTTTCTTTGTTAGCATAGATGCTTTGTACCTCTGAATTGAATGCGAGTTGGTGTTCTTTAGTCAGTACGGACTGTGAGTTTATTTTCTTAATTCTGGGTGATCTGTGCAGAGTCTTGAGCTTTATTTTTAGTTTGGCAATGCAGAGATTGTGATCACTGCCAGCATCTGCACCTCTGTAGGCTCTGACGTCTTGTACTAATGAACGGAATTTGGCATTAATGCAAAAATGGTCTATCTGATTTTTTGTGATGCTATCAGGCGAGTTCCACGTGATTTTGTGTATATCTTTGTGCGGAAATAAAGAGTTTGCTACTATCAGATTTGCTATTTCACAGAATTCTAGTAGTCTCTCTCCGTTTTGGTTCATATCCCCTAAGTCGTGAATTCCCATATATCTCTCAACACCCTTATTGTCAGACCCTATCTTGGCGTTAAAATCACCCATTATCACCCATAATCACCCAACCAAGGGGTAAAAATGCAAAAAACAAACAAACAAAAAACAACAACTAAATGTCACCCGCCTAAACAGCAAGAAAATGCAGCAGTCGTTTGAAAATATGCTGGAAGACCGCCTCAAGCCCAATGCTGCTGCTAAACAGGATACAGAAACAGAGTGGAGAGCCCTAAAGGACATAATTTACAACACTGCTATGGAAATCCTGGGTCCAGCCCCCCGAAAGCATAAAGATTGGTTTGATGAAAATTCCGAAGACATCAACCAATTGCTGGCCGACAAACATCTTCTCCTCAAGGCACATTTGAATGACCCGAAGTCAACATAAAAAAAAGATGCCTTCAAGAACATTCAGAGAGTAGTGCAGCAGAAACTTCGGCACATGCGGGACTCCTGGCTGAGCAGCAAAGCTGATGAAATTCAAGGCTTTGCTGACAGACATGATATGAAAAACTTCTACGACTCACTGAAAGCGGTCTATGGTCCTACATCACCAGGCATAGTTCCCCTCCTCAGTGCAGGTGGGGGAACATTGGTCACCGATAAGAAAGAAATCCTTCAACGCTGGGCAGAGCATTTCAGAAACATCTTAAATGCAACATCCTTCTTCGATGATGAAACCATCAACTGCCTTCCTCAAGTTCCCACCAATGAGACACTTGATGACCTGCCAACCATTGTGGAAGTAAACAAAGCCATCCAGCAACTCTCCAGCGGCTAGGCACCTGGTCCTGACTCCATCCCAGCATAGATATACAAGGCAGGTGGGCCGGTCCTAACAGAGCAGCTTCACCAAGTCTTCACAAACATATGGGTGAACGAGACCATGCCACAAGATTTCAAGGACGCGTCAATAGTCCACCTTTACAAACGTAAAGGAAACCGCCAATCCTGTGACAACCACCGAGGCATCTCCTTGCTTTCAATTGCAGGAAAGATACTCGCCAGAATTCTTCTCAATCGCCTCATGGCCCATCTCGATCAAGGTCTTCTTCCTGAGAGTCAATGTGGGTTCAGAAAAGAACGTGGAACAGTTGACATGATTTTCGCTGCAAAGCAGCTGCAAGAGAAATGTCAGGAACAGAACTGCGAAATGTTCTCCACTTTCATTGACCTTACCAAGGCTTTTGATACAGTCAGCAGAGAAGGACTGTGGAAGATCATGGCAAAATATGGCTGTCCACTAAAGTTTGTCCAAATAGTGCGGCTATTTCATGATGACATGAAGGCAAGAGTACAGGAAAATGACGAACTGTCTAAGCCCTTTCCTGTCACCAATGGAGTGAAGCAAGGATGTGTCCTGGCACCAACACTGTTCAGCCTCATGTTTTCAGCCATGTCGACGAATGCCTTCGAGAACGACGACATTGGAATAGACATCAACTACCATATGGATGGAAAGTTATTCAATCTCAGAAGGCTGAAAGCTAAAACCAAAATTAACAGCGACACCGCCAGAGAGCTCCTGTTTGCTGATGATTGCGCTCTATACACCAACTCAGAGGCGGACATGCAATATAATTTTACAGCTTTCTCACATGCCTGTGCCAACTTTGGGCTCAATATCAACTAGGAGAAGACTGTAGTTATGTACCAGCCAGCTCCAGGGAATAATCACACTGTGCCGAATATCAAAGTGAATGGTCATAGACTAAGTGTTGTGGACGAATTCACCTATCTTTGCAGCACTGTGTCACAAGCTGCCACAATTGATGACGAAGTGAATGCAAGAATCTCCAAGGCCAGTGTGGTCTTTGGCAGACTGTACAAGAATGTATGGGACAGAACTGGAATAAGCCTGCAAACAAAGCTAAAAGTCTACAAAGCAGTTGTATTATCCACATTGCTATATACTTGTGAAACCTGGACTGTTTATCAGCAACATGATTGGAAATTAAACCACTTCCACACAGTCTGCCTAAGGAAGCTACTGAAGATTAAATGGCAAGACAAGATCCCAGACACTGAAGTCCCAGAAAGAGCGTCCATGCCCAGTGTATCCACACTCTACTGATGAAGAATCAGATTCGCTGGGCTGGTCACTTGACTCGTATGCCAGATCACAGACTCCCTAAACGAATTTTTTACAGCGAACTGCGTTGTACTAAACGCTCCCAAGGCGGCCAGAGGAAAGGAAACGCTTTAAAGACACTCTGAAAATCTCTCTGAATGCTTTTGGAATTCATCATGACACCTGGGAGACTGCAGCCAGAGACCGAAATTCGTGGTGTGCATCATTACACAAGGGTGCAGTCATGTGTGAGGCAACCAGGACTGCAAGAGCTGTAAACAAAAGGCAGGACAGAAAGACCACTGCAGGAACTCCTCCTCCATAAACGTCAAGCATTCTTTGTCCACATTGTCAAAAGAACATTTCGAGCCAAAATAGGCCTTATCAGCCATCTTAGAACCCCCGGCTCCATACTTGCAACCCCACTGGATGAAATGATAGTCATCATCATTCTTGATGGACAAACAACATAGTGTGCCTTGTCTCTATGCCCAGATCTTTTCGTGTAACTTTGAAGTTATCTATTCATTGTTCCCTTGGTATTGCCTTGTTTCTATACACAGATCTTTTAGTGTAACTCTGAAGTTACCTGTTCATTGTTCCCTTGTTCGTACCTTGTCTCTATAAACAGATCTTTTAGTATAACTCTGAAGTGATTTGTCTATTGTTCTCTTGGTTGTACTTTGTCTCTTTACCCATTTAGTTCAATTTGATGCCTGGTGTTGCACCTAGATCAACTTGATGTGTGATGTTGTCTCTAGATGAACTAGATGTGTGATGTTGTCTCTAGATGAACTTGATGTGTGATGTTGTCTCTAGATGAACTTGATGTGTGACATTGTCTATAGATGAACTTGATGTGTGACGTTGTCTATAGATGAACTTGATGTGTGATGTTGTCTCTAGATGAACTTGATGTGTGACATTGTCTATAGATGAACTTGATGTGTGATGTTGTCTCTAGATGAACTTGATGTGTGATATTGTCTCTAGATGAACTTGATGTGTGATATTGTCTCTAGAAGAACTTGATGTGTGATGTTGTCTCTAGATGAACTTGATGTGTGATGTTGTCTATAGATGAACTTGATGTGTGAAGTTGTCTCTAGATGAACTTGATGTGTGATGTTGTCTCTAGATGAACTTGATGTGTGAAGTTGTCTCTAGATGAACTTGATGTGTGATGTTGTCTCTAGATGAACTTGATGTGTGATGTTGTCTCTAGATGAACTTGATGTGTGATGTTGTCTCTAGATGAACTTGATGTGTGAAGTTGTCTATAGATGAACTTGATGTGTGATGTTGTCTCTAGATGAACTTGATGTGTGACATTGTCTATAGATGAACTTGATGTGTGATGTTGTCTATAGATGAACTTGATGTGTGATGTTGTCTATAGATGAACTTTATGTGTGATGTTGTCTATAGATGAACTTGATGTGTGATGTTGTCTCTAGATGAACTTGATGTGTGACATTGTCAATAGATGAACTTGATGTGTGATGTTGTCTATAGATGAACTTGATGTGTGATGTTGTCTCTAGATGAACTTGATGTGTGAAGTTGTCTCTAGATGAACTTGACGTGTGATGTTGTCTCTAGATGAACTTGATGTGTGACATTGTCTATAGATGAACTTGATGTGTGAGGTTGTCTCTAGATGAACTTGATGTGTGATGTTGTCTCTAGATGAACTTGATGTGTGACATTGTCTATAGATGAACTTGATGTGTGACGTTGTCTATAGATGAACTTGATGTGTGATGTTGTCTCTAGATGAACTTGATGTGTGATGTTGTCTCTAGATGAACTTGATGTGTGATGTTGTCTCTAGATGAACTTGATGTGTGATGTTGTCTCTAGATGAACTTGATGTGTGACATTGTCTATAGATGAACTTGATGTGTGATGTTGTCTCTAGATGAACTTGATGTGTGATGTTGTCTCTAGATGAACTTGATGTGTGATGTTGTCTCTAGATGAACTTGATGTGTGATGTTGTCTCTAGATGAATTTGATGTGTGACATTGTCTACAGATGAACTTGATGTGTGACATTGTCTACAGATGAACTTGATGTGTGACATTGTCTATAGATGAACTTGATGTGTGACATTGTCTGTAGATGAACTTGATGTGTGATGTTGTCTCTAGATGAACTTGATGTGTGATATTGTCTCTAGATGAACTTGATGTGTGATATTGTCTCTAGATGAACTTGATGTGTGATGTTGTCTCTAGATGAACTTGATGTGTGAAGTTGTCTCTAGATGAACTTGATGTGTGATGTTGTCTCTAGATGAACTTGATGTGTGACATTGTCTATAGATGAACGTGATGTGTGAGGTTGTCTCTAGATGAACTTGATGTGTGATGTTGTCTCTAGATGAACTTGATGTGTGACATTGTCTATAGATGAACTTGATGTGTGATGTTGTCTCTAGATGAACTTGATGTGTGATGTTGTCTCTAGATGAACTTGATGTGTGATGTTGTCTCTAGATGAACTTGATGTGTGATGTTGTCTCTAGATGAACTTGATGTGTGACATTGTCTATAGATGAACTTGATGTGTGATGTTGTCTCTAGATGAACTTGATGTGTGATGTTGTCAATAGATGAACTTGATGTGTGATGTTGTATCTAGATGAACTTGATGTGTGATGTTGTCTCTAGATGAACTTGATGTGTGATGTTGTCTCTAGATGAACTTGATGTGTGATGTTGTCTCTAGATGAACTTGATGTGTGACATTGTCTATAGATGAACTTGATGTGTGATTTTGTCTATAGATGAACTTGATGTGTGATGTTGTCTCTAGATGAACTTGATGTGTGACATTGTCTATAGATGAACGTGATGTGTGATGTTGTCTCTAGATGAACTTGATGTGTGACATTGTCTATAGATGAACTTGATGTGTGATGTTGTCTCTAGATGAACTTGATGTGTGATGTTGTCTCTAGATGAACATGGTGTGTGATGTTGTCTCTAGATGAACTTGATGTGTGACATTGTCTATAGATGAACTTGATGTGTGATGTTGTCTCTAGATGAACTTGATGTGTGACATTGTCTCTAGATGAACTTGATGTGTGATGTTGTCTCTAGATGAACTTGATGTGTGATATTGTCTATAGATGAACTTGATGTGTGACATTGTCTCTAGATGAACTTGTTGCGTGATGTTGTCTCTAGATGAACTTGATGTGTGACATTGTCTATAGATGAACTTGATGTGTGACATTGTCTACAGATGAACTTGATGTGTGATGTTGTCTCTAGATGAACTTGATGTGTGACATTGTGTATAGATGAACTTGATGTGTGACATTGTCTATAGATGAACTTGATGGGTGATGTTGTCTCTAGATGAACTTGATGTGTGATGTTGTCTATAGATGAACTTGATGTGTGATGTTGTCTCTAGATGACCTTGATGTGTGATGTGGTAGCGAACACATTTGTAAGACGTGGGTTCACATCCTGACTCTTGTGGAAACCCCTGCAACACTTCTCGTGCAAGTACTCTCCCACATGAGGACATGTGTGGGAAGTTTGTGGCTGGTGTGGATCCACACATTGGACAATTTCCCCTCATAAACAATTAGGCCGTCCTCTGTGGCTTGGGGGATAGTGACATACAGTCTCCCAGTTACACAGAGTCTAGGGTTCAATATCAGCTGCTGACGATTTTTATGGTATGAGGTGTGGGCTGTTCAGAAAGCAATGACAAACTACTGAGCTTAACATGGGCAAGTGAATCACTGTGACGAAACGCGTTTATCTGTCTTGGGTCGTCAAGATCCTGCACTATTTTGGCGCGTCATCGGGGACTTTCCCAGCTAAAAATAGACTGAGAGAAGCCGATGGAGGACTTACTATCTAGAATCTTCTCGAAACACCGGAATTCGAGTAACCCGTGATGCTGGGTATCGCTCTAAATTCTCGTGCAGAGAGATCTAGAAACTCTAGGCGGGGAATGACGGTTTCCCGAGAAAGTCTCTTTTCTCAAGAAGCACTCGCTTCTAGTGCGCATTGAGTTGGCACGAAGCGGGAAATGGGCTAAACCCGTCATTCACTTACTTGTGTTCGACGAGAACAGACGCAGGCCTGATGTGAGCCATTTTTGTGTTGCGTCTCACCTCAACCATGATTCGGCTGACTGTTATGGAAAGGAAGCTGAGAAGCCCTTGAACAGTTCGGAAGCTGAATGGAGATCTGGTTTCTTACCATTCAGGTAGATAATTGTTTAAATTATTTAACTTTGTACGTGTGTTCCACACGCCATTGTTCTAACCGCATTACCTATGCGGATGTCCTTGCATACTAATTAGTAAACCGATCGATAACGCAGGTGACGGTGAATCGTGGGTTTGTTTACTGTGTGCTCGCGAATCAGCTGTTAGAAACGCCGTAATGTGATGTGGGCGATTTGGGTTCCAAATATATGTACCATATATTGCCAATCGTTGCATCTATTAGGTTGCTGTGTTAGAATAAAACATAGTTACTTGTGCCGGATGGAAACTTAGATTATGTCAGGCAGTTGCTGAAGCCAAAATAACGGTTAGAAAACCAGGTAAGTTGATAGGTGGAGATTCAGACAAAATTGTGCTTAGTTACTAAGTAAAGGAAGAACTTAGTTCTGTGCCACCAGGAATGATGTAACTATTGTGTAATAACTTAATAGTGAATTCATTGTGTGGACCAGCGGATTTCTGTGGTAAGGTAAGTTTGCTTTGGTGTTAAATGTATATATATATATATATATATATATATATATATATATATATATATATATATATATATATATATATATATATATATATATATATATATATATATATGATGTGACATTGTGTATATATATTAGGTCATGGCATGTGATACTTCCTGGGGTAATTCCGAACGCCGAATAGCTCGACGCGTGATAACACTGCGTGCCGTCGTGATATAAATATGCGTTCTGAATTCTTATCTAAGCTACCTGTTTCTTTCATACTGGCGCTAGTGCGAGTGAATGCTAAGGTGCTGGAAGTATGGAAGGATGCAAGGAGGCTGTATGAGACTGGGGAAATATAGGATATGGGGGAAGTGAAAGCAAGTTATGAAAGTATGTGTTGGTAGACCAAACCAACGATGAAGTTCAGTCCATGCCAAGGCTAACCCACTTGGGAGGACAGAACTGGAACATTACCCTTGGAACATGTGGGGAACATGTATTCTCAAGAAGGCTTCTTGACTCTAAGGCAGAGTTTGATAAGAAGAGTTTGCTATGGCGGGGGCAGGTGGTCCCACCAGCAAACAGGCTTGTGTACATAGTGGATATGATCATGTCCTATTCCTATATCCCGAGGGATGGTATATTGATCAAGATTGTGTATTAATGTACATTGATGATGTTAGGAACGAGTCCAGGGACTCTTTACCTATTTGTTTAGTTCGATTAAATTAGAACAATAACAGCCTTGTATCACTACTGACGTTAGCGACGACTGGTAGATGATTAGGGATAGGTGAGACCTATGATCAGACTCGTCATTCTGATTTCTTGCTCTGTTTGACGGGCTGTTCTGTGAGGCCAGCTGACATTTGGGAACCCATGCTTTACTACTCTCCATATAGAGATAATGCTTTAGTTATATGCATAACTAAGTAGCATGACTGAGGGTTGAGTAGTTATTGGTAGGATGCATGTGGACTAATGTTTGGGCCAGTATACTCTCACCGGTCGCTCTTCCTTTTCAGGAGTTTGCCTGTTGAGGAACCAGTCAACTATAATTGTTGTTGGCAGGAAACCACTTCGTGTGATACAGCGAAGGGTTCAGTTCTTTACTTATCACGCCAGACTCAACCACACCATGTACCCAATGTGATTCACCATGCGTGAAGTTTGCATCAAGAAATACCACTGCCCTGAAGATGCACGTGTGGGAAGTGATGGTTTGTGATCGTTTTCAGATAATAGAAGACACTCTGTTTTTGCCAGGAACATTTCAGCATTTTGAGTAATCATGCTCAACGAAAGGAAACCCCGGTCCGTATATTATGACGGAGGTTCTGCCTAAACGCAGAAGTAACTGATCTTCAGACACTTGAATGGTTTTTTGGACAGCTCTAGGGGCCGGTCTTGAGAAGACCTACACCAGCTATTGACTTGTGGCAAGTGTTACCCGGTGGGAGGGACTATGGGATTATAGTCCAACCTGAATTGTTTCCGTGAAATAGATGTCTGATTCTATTAATGTACTGTCTCAGTATGAAGATATAAACTGTGTTCGAGTAGGACTCAGTAACATTTTTCAGTAGCCATATCTGATTCTACAAGCAGTGTGACTGTAAGAGACCATTGAATTGGTCAGTTAACATTCGTCCATCCATGTTCCTGTGATGTGATGAAGGGACCATTGAAGTGGTTATTGACAGATCCGTTCTGCAGTGGGACTGTGCTGTGAGTGACAGACCATTCGATTGGTCAGTGACTATTTAAGTTCATCGAAGTAACTAATACTTGGAGTCAAGTCCAGGAGGATTGTCTCCCAACCGGTATTGTTCGAGAACGGTATTAACAGTGACTCCGTGGGAGTGACACAGATGCAGTTGGTCCAGTGAAGTGTGGTCCAGCAGTGACTCTAGTGTTGTGGATCCACGCTCTGGAGACGGAGTGGTCTCCAAGGTTCTAGTCATCTCACTGGAAGGAAGCCGGGTGAGTGGCGGACCGACTGGACGGGACATCTGCATCCAATCTACTTCTCAACTCAATGAAGACACCTACATCTCTGATTCTGTCTCTACTCTATCTTCTATTTGTGTAAATAGATTATTCTATCAGGATGTTCATTTCAGTTCTATATTCTCAAGGGTAGAATAAACTTTATGTAAGTTGACTTGCTCTTTGTATAATGATTGAGAGTGGTCTCGGACGATGCCTAAGTGTTCATTGTTCCACAGGTGTGGGTAGTTAGTGGGGGTCTAGAATCTGGAGGGGCTTGTAGACGTAATTAACTAATATGAGATCAACCACAGAGTAAAAATGTGTATCGGCTTGTCCAACCCCTGGGGCTAGAATACACGGGAGTGCCAGAGACACCTCGGGTGTGGTTCACTCTCACTACCCAAGGTGAACTCGTCACAATCACAAACAATCAGTAAATGCTGGGGTTAATTGCCACGTCCTGTACAGGATGTAACTAACTTAACGTTCTGATGTGTTTAGTTTCATTAGGGTACAGGAAGCCCCATGGCTGTCAGGCTTGTGAGGCAAATGGTTTGTGAAGTGGGAATCACAATGTACATATTCATTCTGTCAACAACTCAACTGACAGGCATCATCGGGTACTTCTGGCACACCATACAAGAAAACTTGCAAGTCGTGTGCGAGGAAATTCAATGGTACATTTATTGCCGTTGGCTCGCTACAAGCAGTGAACAGTCGCTATTGAAACACACAACATACAGCCACAGTATTATCTATCACGAGCTGCTAACCGCTAAGCTAACTTTCTACACAAATAAACACAAGAAAAACCCTATCGCTACTCTAACGAGGTGTACACTAGAGGTCCTGTCTCCCGTCTGACAATCTTGCCTTCCGCGGTCACACACCACGCGGATTGACTTTCACCTTGGTGCGTGTCGCCTCACGTCGCACGCCGATGGTAGACGTGGCCTGTTGAGTGTACACTCAACTTCTCTATGGCTACCCCGAGGCGTGATGTTATTGTGATTAGAGTTAACTCTCTGAACACCGCCTGCGTGTCTCATGAGGGAATGGTTAACCATCTCCTATCACCTCCTCTTCCCTGCTCTTCCCTCGGGCACCCTATCCCCTCCTGGCCTCTTCAAGAATGACTGCCCTTCCTAGTGGAGGGGATGTGGTCGAGTCTTTGACACACACCCACCCCTCTTGTGTTGCGTCATCAATTTTCACTCATTGGTTGTGACGCAAGAGGTTTCAAAAAAAAATTAGTGTCTCTAATTTTTGTCAAAGACTCTAGATAACCTGGCTTGGGGCATTCCAATAGAGTTCTACTGACTATTGTCACAATGTAGCAAAACCTTACTTGGCTACTGGCAATCGCCACAAGCTTGACTGGTTGGCGTGAGCCCTTTCTCACATGCTATATTATACTTATTAGAGGTATGTCTGAACCGGACCGTTGTCTTATAAGACCTGCCCTCACATAGTAAATTAACTTACTACCCATACAAAGTTGACTTTCTTAGGGTCAACGCATGAATTGCTTCATGTCCCCCATATAATATCTAACAACCATTATACAAGAGTGTGTGCGAAAGGCTTTACCTATTTCGCTTTCGCGCGTAAAGTATTATTTCACTGTTAAGTTAGTTTTTCGTTGTCTATTATGTCCCCTGACCCAAAGTTATCTCCCTTTGATCTAGAAAAAGTGTATGTAATTTATATGTTTGTTGTACTGGTTGTTTGTGTGTTTGGATGTAATTACTCTACTAATTTAACTTTTAATCTATGTTTCTAATTCCTATGTGTATGTATGTCAGTTTTTTTTTAAAGTGTCATAATTTGGTTAAATGTGGCCACAAACAGGCGTATAACCCTAATTCGTGACTACATTCCCTTGTTATGAAACTCAAAATACTGTAATCTAAGTTGTAAACTATATTACAGACAACACATTCACACTAGCACATTTTTACTAACGAAAACCAACATCAACACAGACAAACGTTAAAAGTCGAGCCAGGCAGCAGAAGACTTCGCTGAATAATTTCACTCTCTCCCGTCTATTTTCCATTCGCTCTCCTTTTCACATTTCTGTCATACTCCTTTCATTCCTAATTCTGGCACACATCTTTTATCCTTCCACACTGATTCTTCTGATTATTTAAAAACCTTGGAGTGACACTGTACAGGTTTGGCTCAGTTTGAGAAATTTGAGCTCACTGACTGTGCGAAAATCGCTGCACGAGTCATGTATTTACAATATATTTACACGGATGAGGAAGGGTTGATGGTTTGTTCCCTTGGTCTCATCATCCACTATATTACACTGACATAAAACTATACATTCTAACATAATAATACTAATTCTATCAATAAGTATTTAATGTGTTAAATACATTTTTGTCCTGTTAATTATGTGATGTGTGTATGTTAATCGTTATGTTTATCTAATCTAAGGGATGTAATCTAACTATTTACATGTAATGGATGTGATGTGAGTTATGTATCTTAATTACATGGATGATGTGAACACAAATTATGTAATTTTCTAAATACTATGCTAAATAATGTTTTTACATTATATGAGTGATGTTCTTAATCTAAATGGTGTAAATGATGCATGTTTACTCATCTATTATTTTTAACCTATTATGACGTAACTGAATGATACTAATCAATGGTAATGTTTGTAAGCTGGTATGGTTTTATTAAGCTAGAATAAACTAAACTAACTGACGCTAAGTGAAATATAATATTCTAAATGGTACTGTTAACTTGTAATTAACTATTTTTATGTCTAAACTAATATTTTAATTTAATTCTAAGCTAAGTAAATGGGTTAATTACTGTACTAACTATCCTATTAAAATAAATGAGAACTATTATATTACCTAATTCTACCTCTAATTTATAACTATTTTAAAAAAATTATTATTTTACATATCACATTAAGTTTATATACATGGTATTCAGTTTCCACAGGTTAGTATTTGCCTTCATGTTTGTACTTCGGTTGTATAGGCATAATATATCTACACACTTTGCCTGGGTATCTGAAATACATTAGACAGTCATCATAGTGTTCTCTCGGTAGTGCACGTGTAGAGTTCACTGGTGTCGTAGCTCAGTCTTTTTGTGTCTGTAATTAAGCACTGTTCTGACACTGTTTTCTGCGTTTCACATAAATGATACACCGGAATGGAGCTTCGTTGGAAATGAGCTGTCCTTGTTCACACGGTGATATTTACGTTCTGCAGCACAGTTCTTGCCTTAATGTCTACGGACACATGATAGTTCATTGTTTTTGGTACATGATTAAGCACATAATGTCGAGGTGTATGTAACCTATTTTACATAGAATAATATAATATATTCATGTACTAACTATCACTCTACATTTATATGTGGGATTTCAGGTATTTCTACCCCAGATGGTCTACTAAGGGTATCAGCCAGAATGTTGTCCTTCCCCTTGATATGTTCTATACTAAATGTATAGTTTTGCAAAATAAGAGACCACCTGTATATCCGGTCATTTCGATGCACACCACTCTGGATGACCGTGATGGGAGAATTGTCGGTCTGGACAATGAAGTGAACATCCGTCAGAACTCGATGGAGCTTTCTCACTGCATAGATGACGCTTAGGGTTGCAACTGTGATATGCAATCTCTGGACTCAGCAGGTGTGATCTTACGGCTCACGTAGCAACTCGGGTGGAAGATGCCCTCAAAAAATTGGCCTAGTACTGCTAGCATCTGTCCTAGAATAATAAACGAGCCTAGGATTAGGCAAGCGGAGGATTGGAATATTTACAAAAAAGAATTTTCAATTTTGACAATGCAGAAATTAATAATGCATCTTTCACATTTCATTTCACAAATGCTTTTAAAACATTGGAATATAGAATTATAATTTCTGAGTAATTTACTAATTCCAAAAGGCTTCTGACCTGTTTCTTTCTGTTAGACATGGTCAGATTCATAATTTTAGTATTAATTTACAGGTCAGTCTTTAGTTGACCTTGAGACATGACATGACCCAAAAAATGAATTTCTTTTAGGCGTAATTTGACTTTGCTTGGTTTGACAGTGAGACCGAAGAGTCGCACTCTGTCAAAGGCATGTCTCAGTTTCAGTAGGTGTATTGTCCAGTCATCAGTATTCTGATTTATTCATGTGTATTCTGTAAGTTCACTACCTGTATGCCCCTCGTCGGATTTGCCAGTCTCGCTAACTAGTGTAGTTGCGCTCTGTATGTCTGTCGTCTGATCACTAGGTGTTGGTGCACTCTGTTCGTCTGTCACTACTTCTGTCTCTTGTCTTGAAAAGTGAGGTTTTCGCATGTTGACATGGAATATCTCTAAGTGTCTGTTTATCGATATTTCATCGTCAACATGTACCATGGTTATGTACCACCTTGAATGGTCCTTGCCATTTCGTTTGTATGGAAGTAGCCTAAATCTGTCTTGATCAAGTTCTAAGATCACTTGTTTTCGCACCTTTGTTTGTGTGCTTGTGGTAGAACTGACCCTTCCTCTATCAAATGGCTTGGGTGCCAGTGTAGAGGGTTGTACTTCAGCTGTAGGGTGTCCACTCTTAAACTTTCGTACTAATTGTTGACAGACATTACAAGCAAATACATTATGACAAAATAATTTTATATTATTGAAAAAACCTGGCCTGTTATTGTTGTATGCAAGATGACCAGCACACGGTGTTTTATGTGCATTCTTTAGCACAGTTAAACGGTGTTGTTCAGGTAACACCTGTTCATGGTTACCTGTAGTATAACATCTAGTTGAAATGCCAATCTTCAGTCTAGAGAACACTGATGTATGTTTGGTGATTTTGGCTCTTTGTTTCATTAAATTTAAATATGGAGACACATTAAGATCAGATTTCTGCTGGTGTATAAATTTCTGTGTGTTTGTGTCATCTGTGCTGGTTGGAAAAAGCATCAGTAGTGTCTCATCTTGTAATGGGTCATGATGTTTTGAAGTGTCAACTCTGGTTGTTGCCTTAGCTGCATTTAATTTCTCCCATGCAACTATTTCATCACTAGTACATTGTTTCAGTTGGGGTAAGCACCCCAAAATTAAATCAGTACAAGGGTTGTCAAGTATTGCACAAGTAAAGGTACCTGAAAGAAAAGGAGTATTAATGTGGGCTTTTGCCAAAGGGTAGATCTCAACGTTACCCGAAAAGGTTCGGCATTTCACAGTGTCACCTGTGTAATCACCCGGACTCACTAGTTCTTTTCGAAGACCAATAAGGGTGCTGCCACTATCCAGCAAACATTGGCATGGTACATTATTGACCATTGCATTGTGGAACACCAAATTGCCTCTGGAGGCTAGTGCTGCATTTACACTCTCGGATGAGCATGGTACTGTATGTCCACATTCCAGCTTTCCGTCTGCATGGAACTGGTGACATCGTTCACAGCTGTCAAAGCTTAATATATCGTTAGCAGCACACATATCCTCTGCTTGGTTAGTTGGTAAGTCACTTTCAATCTCACACTCATTCTCACTACCACTATCTGACGAGGTGTCAATCAAAATAGAATTATTGGCTTTCAAACGTTGGCGGCCAAGGCACTTATTAGAATAATGGCCATAAGCTGGAACAAAAAAAAACATTTGATTGCCCGCCTGTATGCAGATCTTTTACTTTGCTTGCTTCTTGATCACATTTTCAAGATGCGCCGGATAATTTGGCGATTTGTCACACATCGCAGAAGTGTCATGAAAAAATTGACAGTAGATGCATTTTGATACTTTACTTTCTTTCTTGTGGACTTTATGAAATGGTTTTCTATTCTTCTGATAATTTTTTGGTTGGTCTTTCACACAAGAAACTATTTCCGAGTCAATTGAGGTCTTAAAAATATCTCTGTTTGCAGAAAAATATTTCGAGCCTTTTTTCTCAAACTGCTCGATGTTCTCAATGTCTGACTGCTGCAAAAACTTAGCAAAAGGAGAAGGTATAGTAGATATAACCTTGTCCATAGCTATTAGGTTTTTTAATCTATCAAAGTCTTTACCTATGTTAGCTGCTTTAAGCCACCTATGTAGTACAATTTGAACATTTGAGAAGTAATCAATGAATGTCTCATTAGGTTTAGGTTTTAACTTTGAGAACTGAACCTGATACCCAGGGGCATCAAGTAAAAAGTGCTGCATAATCCTATCATGGATGTATTGATAGTTAGATCTGAGCTCAATTGGTATAGATTCTATCACTTTAAGGGGCTCACCACTCAGATTCTTCATATAAATTGGAGCCCACATCTCTATTGGAACTTGGTGATATTTAAATAGATACTCTACATTATCTGTCCAGGCTGCTATGGAATCTTCTTTACAATATGGTTTGATAATGTTTTTGTATTTATTGAACTTATTTTCCTCTTGTTGCCTTTTTAGTTTAGTGGCAGCGATCTCTGCGCGTGAGTCTACCTCTATACGTTTCATCTTTAACCGTGTCTCGGCTTCTGCCTGTATTTGTTTTTCCATTTCATCTAATTGCTTTTGCCTTAAATCCAATTCCTTATCATGTTCCAACTGTTGTTGCTTAACCTCTAATTCTCTTTGTTTAATCTGTTTGTCGTCTTCTAGCTGTTTTTGTTTTGTTATTTCAGCTAATTGTGCCATCTCTTTTTGATGTTGCTTATCTCGTGCATGTTCGTATGTTTCAGCATCCTTTATTTGTTTAAATATCTTATCAGCATATTCTTCTAGCTCTTTACCTGTATATTGTAATTGCTTACCAGCTTTTATACAGTCCTCTAAAGTTGCCATGTTGTTGACTAATTAGCTTGCGTTGACCTACACTGCTTTGTTTATTTACCTATTTATCTACAATGTTATCTATTTGTTCCTCGTTAAGGAATATTAATTTTATTTCCAGTTTATGTGTTGCACAAAATTCTATGTTGGAATATCAGAGCACAAAAACTATGATAGTATCTCACAAGCTGAAAAAGAGATGCACTATTAATCACAATGCATGCCAAAAATATAGGTATACTCAACTTAATGTTCCCGAGAATCAGGGAACGAAAGTTCTGTCGACACAGGTCACCTTGTTTGGTACACTGGGGTGGAGGCACGTTTCATAAGTAACACACTATATTTGGCACACCGGTGTATGTGCACAGCTGTTGTTTGCCCTCTGATATGTAGGGCAGCAGTAAACAGGCCTACTATACGATATAATTTACTCGACAACTAAGGACAATGACTTAGACAATGACAGACTCACGAACAACTAGAACATGTATTAATTAAATGTAATGTCACTGTCCTGTCTTTGTTCTAAACAGTAATTGCCTTTCGTTCCTAACCTAGTTAATTTCTGTAAGCGTTGTGCAGCTAAGTATCATATGCTTAGCCCAAAAATAGTTCCATCGTGACGATAAACAACGAGAAGATAGAACCAAAAAAAATGAATAACTGCTTTTAAAGAAATAAAAATAATATAATAATGTGTAAATAACTAAATATATTCATTTAGTAACTCAAATAAACAAATAATAAATAATATACAGCACAGATTCAGGCGAGTCGCCGCTAAGCGATCTTGTAAATACTCGACTGCTTTATGCTAATGACGCAGAATAACTGTCTGTCAATCACTCTACGTCACCGCGCAGCGCTATTCTTAGTTTTGAAAAATCGATATTGTCGGCTGGCGATGTATTGCTCCGCCCTGAATCATGTTTGGTGCTTATTCAAGAATAAATCGGTAAATATATGGATAAATATCAGAAAATAAGAATATTAATACTTACCGCTTTGACGAATACATGATTTCATTAAATAAATGTGTCATAAACACAATTAAACACTATTTTGTCACGATAGGCATATTTCTAGCTCGCAAATTCTCCTGTCTGCACAAATTATCGTTACTACAAAAATTAAACCCTAGTCTGGAGCCCTGTGGAAGAGTGGATTAGCTTGAACTTTTCGTTCAAGCTTCACTTTCTGACACCACAATTACCCTTTACTGTGGGTATTAGCTTGGCGCTTTCGTCCAAGCACCACTTTCTGACACCACAATTACCCTTGCCTGTCAACAACTCAACTGACAGGCATCATCGGGTACTTCTGGCACACCATACAAGAAAACTTGCAAGTCGTGTGCGAGGAAATTCAATGGTACATTTATTGCCGTTGGCTCGCTACAAGCAGTGAACAGTCGCTATTGAAACACACAACATACAGCCACAGTATTATCTATCACGAGCTGCTAACCGCTAAGCTAACTTTCTACACAAATAAACACAAGAAAAACCCTATCGCTACTCTAACGAGGTGTACACTAGAGGTCCTGTCTCCCGTCTGACAATCTTGCCTTCCGCGGTCACACACCACGCGGATTGACTTTCACCTTGGTGCGTGTCGCCTCACGTCGCACGCCGATGGTAGACGTGGCCTGTTGAGTGTATACTCAACTTCTCTATGGCTACCACGAGGCGTGATGTTATTGTGATTAGAGTGTTAACTCTCTGAACACCGCCTGCGTGTCTCATGAGGGAATGGTTAACCATCTCCTATCACCTCCTCTTCCCTGCTCTTCCCTCGGGCACCCTATCCCCTCCTGGCCTCTTCAAGAATGACTGCCCTTCCTAGTGGAGGGGATGTGGTCGAGTCTTTGACACATTCATTCATTCATTCATTCATTCATTCATTCAGTAGCATGTCCCTTGCAGAACCTCGCTGCCATAACAACCTTCCGGAAAACCTAACGTACATATAGCCATGTTAAAAAATAATCTTAAAGCAGAAACACAGGAGGATCTACATGAGATATCACAGGACATGAGGGATTGGCATAGGAAGGGCGAGGACTCAGCCATGTTTTAGCCTCAAAGGAGGAAGAAGTAGCAGCAGGAAAAGAAGATGGAGAAGAAGGATTATTATTATTATTCTTTACAAGAGAGAAAGTATTTTGAACGTTAACTGCCCAGTTAACAGAATATATTAACCAATGAAATCACTCGATAACCTTAATATAATATCTGACCTAATGGAATTGCTTGATACATGTTAAGAATGGATAATTTACTTTGATTAATGGAATATCTAATCCAATGAAATTGCTTGGTAGCATAAATAAAATATGTGAACCAATGAAATCACTTGATACATGTTGAGAACATACCATGTTTCATTTGAAGTGACTTATGATTTTGTTGTCAACTTTGTAGGGACCAGAGCAGCTGAGTATAAAGTGGAAACGTGAAAGGAGACCCGCCATTGGAGTTGACGTACAATTCGATGACTACACGTTTACAAATGACATCACTACTGACACCCCAACTAGGGTCCCTGGCACATCGGCAACCTGCCCTCAATACAGCCACACGTCTGTTTTAAAATTGACCATTTCATTGGAGGATAATGATAGACAGTACCAGTGTGTTGTAGTGTCTGGGGAAGAAGAGCAGTCTAGCAGTGCTGTCTTAATCCAGGTGAATGAAGGTTAGTGACTTGCTGTCTGTCTTGTGTGAAGTGGGATTAGCAATTATTGCAGCGACTTGTTGTTTGTCTTGAGTTTGTGGGGTTCGCAATCATTGCAGTGAGTAGTTGTTTGTTTTGTGTGTAGTGGGGTTAGCAATCATTGCAATAACTTATTTGTCTTGTGTGTGTAGTGGAACTAGCAATCATTGCAATCACTTGTTTGTCTTGTGTGTAGTTTGATTAGCAATCATTGCAGCGACTTGTTATTTGTCTTGAGTTTGTGGGGTTCGCAATCATTGCAGTGACTAGTTGTTTGTTTTGTGTGTAGTGGAGTTAGCAATCATTGCAGTGACTTGTTGTTTATTTTGTGTGTAGCGGGGTTAGCTATCATTGCAGTATACACGCGCGCACGCACACACACACACACACACACTTACACATCCTACACATACACACACACACACACACACATACACATCGCTGTCATGTGCACTTTGTCTTTTAGTTTAGAAATAACATTATCTAAGAGAATCTTGGTGTTATTCACGAATTTGATTATTTATTTCTTCTTACAGCCGTGGTTACTACAGCCGTGGCTACTACAGCCGTGGTTGCTAACCCGGAGGACATCGTTAATGTGAGAACAATAGAGGATGGAAGACCATTTCTGATTACTTGCAATGCCCAGCGAGTGTTCCCTCTACAGGCAAGCATCTCGGCTATAAGTAGCCTGCAAATCGATGTGTGGAACAGTGCAGCCCAGGGATTTAAGATGGTGGCTCAGTACCTGACCTACGGTCCACCTGGTGCCATGAAAGAGATACAGGTGAGTTCAAATGAGGCACGCGTAGGAGTAGGGTTGCCAGATACGTGGGCACCAAAAGGAGGACATAATAAGAAAAAAAATAGGACAAAGGAGGACATATTGAATGTTTCAATTGAATCGTTCCAGATTAAACCCACAATCAGTACAATTTATTACAATAGCTGCCAATAAGTGTATCTTACGCTTAGTGAATCGACCAAGAAATAGTCATGTTAAAAAAATAAATATAAATTCAATGGAGGCTGTGAGGTGAGAAAATATAATATTGGTCGGATCTCTATGGAATCCCGGATTGGATTGGTTAACAGTCTTAATCAACCTTCTTGAGGAGGTCATTGAATGGCTCCAAACCCCCATCATGAAAACCAAGATAGAAAATATTCAAGTCCCACACGAAATTTAGTATGAAAAAGGGCCTCCCGTGAAAGGCAAGGTGATCAGGGAAATCTATCAAAGACACTAGAGGAACTCCATTGCAAAACTCACTCCATTGCAAAAAATATGTCCTTGTGTATGGATCCCTCCTCACTAAGATCACAACCTAACTGTAACACGTTATTACATAACAATTGTGAACAAAACGTCCACAATTTCTCAACATAAACTCCACGTTTCACACAACAATATATTGAGAAAAGTGGTAGGTCTCGGGGAAATTCCATGCTTGGCCTGTGGATATCAATTACCCAACCAAAAGTTCAACAAATGGATGACAAATCAGTATAAAATGTATTATTTCCCCCAACATAAAACCAACCAACAAATCATCAATCATTAACTCAATAATCTTCAAATCCATCTGCTTAATGATGATAACAGTCACTAATTTATCAATCACTACAGTCTGATCAGAATAATATGTTCTCTCAACCCACAATGGGAAACATTTCTTCTTCTATATAAAATCCCATGTGATAATGCTGTTTATGTAAATTAAGCAGTACTGTCAACAATCCTGGCTCAACCCTGTTATTTACTTTCACAGTGATACTGGGTGGACTTAATCGTGACCCATTTAACCTGAGGCCAGGAGTCAGTTAAAAAATAGGAGTTCCTCTTCAGACTGGGCAGAAGGTAGTTCCCAAATTCATTGTGGAAAATGAAAGTAATGACGACCGTCTAGCTGCTCTGGTTTAAACGATCAGAAAACACTCAACTATCATCAACAGGGCACTTCAGCACGACCAGTCTCATGTCAACAAGGCCATCCCCAAACTTGCAGATATCACTGGACCTCTTTCTCTATACAATTAGATGTAGACTTCGGACAGGGCTGGTACCAATCTCTGAATATATTTGTGGATATACATTCCTCAATAGTACCGACAAATCCTTCAGTGATGCAGACAAATCCATAGCGAACAATGATAAAACTCTCTTCCTTCCACATTCATTGTCCAGTGGAACAAGAGGTTGTAATCAGTCCATTTTGTGTTTACACTGTTAAAATACTGGTTCTTCTTCTGGGGCTTTGCTCTAGGGCTTTGCTGGTATAAAAGTGATATTTGAGCACACGGGGATACCTATCCTGGTACAGCATAGCCTAAGGTTGTTGAGGCGGGGCAAGCAGTCTTGACACAGGAAAATATTTTTGCGGGGTGCACAAGGTGAATTTCTCAGCTCATATAGAATGATGTAGACTGAACCTTTTTGTTCAGTTTAGTGAATCTGAACCTCACACCTCATACTCCACTTTTGCCAGCCTTTAAAATTTAAATAGGACTAAGTATCCTGAGTTCAGGACGTATCCATACCATCCAACTCCCTATTAATATAAAAATGCAAAACCCTTCTATACACATTTGAAATGCAATCACAATTCATCACAATAGAAATCTCACAAACATCAGAGAAAAATAAGAAGAAAGGTGTAAGATGTTACTTAATCACCCATCCCGCTTTCCAGCAATGGAGCTCACCCCAACCCCAATGTAATGAGAGTGTTATTTGCACCTTGATCAACATCTGCCCTACCCTGATGTCATGATGTCATAAGCATATAAACTCATGAAAGACAAGGACAGCAAGATAAAATAAGGTCATCATAATTAGACCACGTTGTCCTGTGGTTACAGAATTCTGGGATAACAAAGTAGAGGCAAAGTGGTAGAGGCATTACATTGAGATAAGGTCATCCTGTTGAGACAGAGGCTTCTAGCTGAGACGATGCCATCCAGTTAAGACACAGGCATCAGGATAAGACTAAAGGCGTGTTGAGATAAAGGCATGTTGATATAGGATCAGCATGCTAACCCATCGTCCCCCATCCGTAAGGCAAAGTTGGTCTTTATTCTCCTCAGGTCAGATCTGGTTAACCAGTGCCTTCTTTCATCTCCTCCTTCCCACTGAGGAAAAGTTCGAACACCTTCACCAGCATTTATGTTGATCATTAATAGACCACTTGTACATGTGAAACAATTCACATGAAGAAGAAAAAACATATAATCATTCGTGGATTAAAGCAGGATCCATCGAATATATATCTATCACACATCAGCAAAAGTTCGAACACAAGAACCTCTTTTGTGGTCTTTTCCCAGCCCAACACTTAGAAGTTGGTGGTTGTCGACTGCTGTTTGTAAACCTAGCATCTCTGTTACAGGAAACAAAATTAACATTTTGTCCATACTAAAACATTGTTAGTGTTGCCGAATAGATCAACAGTTAGATTCAAATTATACAAATAATTGGTGTTTCACATTTGGTATAAACAGGAAAATTAAATAAATATTATTAAGCAATGGGTTTTAATAAATAAAAAAAAGTAAAATGTACATTTTAGGAATGTAAACATACGGTAGAGTGTAGGTACATTGTAAGTTGTAACAACAATACATTAAAAATTATAACATAAAATGTAAGAAAAGGCGGACATTTTAAAGGTTTTTAGCTTTGCCTGTCGGACGGAGAATATTACGCTAAAAAGGAAGACATGTCCTCTCTTTGTCGGATGTGTGGCAATCCTACGTAGGAGCAGCATTTCAGTTCTCATTACGTCTTCTTCCTCTTCTTCTTCGTTCCTCTTTTGAGGGCAGCGGGACACACCTAGGTATGCACCCCACAGGTCAGTGTGTCCGACCTAGGTATGCATTTGTGTACAGTTTACCTCCTCTAGACAGGTTCCATCCAATGTAACAGCCTCTGACTACCCGTTTCCTAATAAGTTTTGTCAGGAAGGCGGCATTCATGCATACTCTTTGCAATTTCCAACTGCCATGGGATGTTTAATGTGCACGAACGAGCGAACGAACGAACGAACAAACGAACGAACGAAAACTTTATTTTCAAAGGGTTAAGAATTGGGCACGCAGGCCCGTCTGACATTCTGCCCTTCTACACGTATTGTAGAACGTAACTGACGTATCTGCCCTTCTTCACGTATTATACACGGGGTCTCCAGTGTTTCGCCCTTATCTCAGAAGCCTGGGTATCCGTACTCACTACCCAAGAAATTCGGAGGATGAGATGTGATATCATATTTGCTAGTGGTTGACGGGGAAATGCCCAGCCCTATGATTACAGATACAGTAGCCTGGATTCATGTTAGGCTGTGGGATGGCGCTTTCTGTTTACCATCACGCTTCTGGTTCGACCCAGCCACATCAAGTGACGTCAGGATTGTTATCTGTAAAGGAATCTCATCGAGGCAGAGAACTGGTGAACTCACCTCCGTATACTGTAACCTGAACTCTGGGAAGGCCTCAGACGTCAGGCCACTAGGACAGTATGTGCCGTGCCTATTGCTACCTATTCGAGGCTTTCACTTAACAAAGATCAAATGTAATCAGATGCTGATGGCGTGGTCCTGACATTTCAACGGACACGGGAGGCAACAGATAATTGCATCAGAAATACGTTCACAGATATCAATTGGCACTCATAGAGGTAGATGAAAGAAGTAGAGAGGGTTTAAGAACACCCAAGGAGCAATGGGTGGAAGTCTGTGGACAATGAAATGGCTAAAACCTGCGGGGGGGGGAACATAAGCATCTGAGGGTAGTTCCAGCCGTCTGTGCTGTACGGAATCCAGGCATGTTCACATCCCCGTATGTCTATCCACACATGGGAGGTTACAGTACCGATCTTGTACACGCCAGTAGCTGCTGGCCCTGGGGAGGGTTAGCAGACCTCTATATCACATTCCCCATGGAGATGGCATTTAGATACTGATTGGGGATGCAGATATCTGCACTAACACCACACGCATTGATGCATTCCCTTGTCGAAGCTGAGACCTCATGAACGCCAATGATTGGAACTTCAGGGTTAGAGCACACAGACTTCCATAGGAGTCATAAACAAGGACAACAACAGCAAACAGCCCGGCTTGACCATGTTCATCTTCTGTTGCCTTGTACCCCTCATTGGTGAATCTACCCTTAACCAAATCAAGCAAATTACCCTATCTTCTCCATATCCCTCGCTGTCTTCCCAATGTTCCTTACCTCTGTCTTGATTCTCTTCTCCGTGTGTTTTTATTTGACCCTGTTACTCGCTACAATTAATTCCTTGCTCCAAACTAATCTTCAGACTATAGTTTAATGTACGCGGAGAAGAAGTGGGCGATAAGGTCACCATACAGTGGATACCATCCCATTGTGGAGCACACGGAAACTACAGAGCAGAGCTGATTTATTGGCTAAGAAAGGAACAAAAGAAGAACAGCCTGATGTGCCCGTTAAATACCACCAAAAGAAAAGAATGATCAAATCAGTCAGAAAGCTACCAAAACCTGCCCAAGACAACTACCACGTTATGGACAGACCTGAACAAGTCAGTATTCTGCGCTTCAGAATAGGACACAAAAGATTAAGCAACCACATGAATACACAATTCAAGATTGGTGAATCAGCCATGTGCACATATGGATTGTAGTCGCAGACAGCAGAGCACATATTCCAAGACTGCCCAAAATACAACATATCTAGGCAAACCTTCTGGCCTAGAGAGACGACAGTGGAAGGTAAACTCTATGCATCGTTGAGAGAACTAAAAAAGACAGTTAAATTCATACAAGAGACATTCATCCATTATGTGCCATGACAATTGTAGTATATTAAAACGTCCTCACAATTACCTAATATTGACGCTTTAAAAATACAACATGCCTAGTAATGACTGTCTAAGTACCTTACTTTTGGAGGAAGAAAACATAGCTAAACTAACCCGTAGGGCAGCCAAAATTATTTGGCCTTAGTTTAAAATCTGGGTCTGGTGATTATTCGAATACCTGGCCAGACCGGCGTTTGATTGTAAAACAAAGGGTCAGTGGCCATTTTGGTTCAAGAGAACAAAGGGAACGGACGTCAGCCTTCCCCTGCGGGGAAGGAAAAGTATGTAATTCTCTGGAGCAATTGGTATGTTGAATATACATTATAAATGTATTTGTGTATTTTGGTAAGATACATATATCATTGTTTAAATGAGAATTGTTAGAAATTGGATAAATCAATAATTCTTGTAAACTAGAGCCTGGTTGATTTTTTACTAATAATCGACCATGTTGTACCACGCTGTCAAATTTATATGCTTACAATTACACATTCCTATGTTTAATTATCTTCTGTGCATTGTGAAACATATCACTATCAATGCCTATAAATCTGTAAATATCCTATGTAGTATAGAGTCACTCTTAAGGACATTTCATGAAACTCTATCTTCAATGCGGAAGCATACTACTGATCACACATCTCATGAACATACGCTCATGTTGGAGAAATAGTTTTTGCTAATTGCTAATCTGTAACTAGAGCTATCGTGCCAAATTTTGGTACAATCTTCTTGTTAACATATTAGTAACCACACCATAGGTGTGATGGACATGTAATAATTTCATAAATTTGCTAGGGAAATGCCATATGGGATGAGTATAATCTCAAGAATAAAGAAAGAAAACGCATGATATAATTGAATGTTCTGGGAGGACATGCCTTCAGTCACACCGCATCAAGGTGGTAGGCATCTGGAATAATATTATGTTCCGAACACTTATCATGCTGCATAAGTTATCTTATATATAAAACAGGATGTGTGTGGGTATGTCTGTATGTCCTTTATGCGTTCGCGAACGGCCCATCCGATTGAGATGAAATTTTCTACACGTCTTCCTTTCATTCTAGCGCAGCCCACTGTGATATTTTTTTAGTGTGAAATCGGCTGCTTACTTAATATTATTTAATTTTTCATTTTACATTGTAATTTATATACAGCGAGGGGACTTAACTCTGTAAAAGTTATTTCAAGGGGCATAACTTTCAATGAATTTTCTGTATAACTTATAGTCATATTGTTGCATCGTTTTCAAAGATTTATAAACTCTTTGTCTATAGTTATATACCGGCATATGAGTTATAATAAATAGTGATACAATCTTTAAGGCATTTTCAAAGTTTTCATAAAAATAATGCATAATGCATAACATTGTAACTCATCTTTTTATGCTTACGAAGTTATCTACAGTCATGCAGGTGATTAGAAACGGTTTTCATTAGAAATAATGGATGGTGTGTGGAAGGAGATTCTTTTAAGTTACTTTATTCTGTTGTATGAATTTAATGAGACGCTACCCGCCAGGAGCTGGGCGAAGCCACGCCGGGTCAGATAGATAGACAGACCCACCTTTTCGCTGCAGTTATCTACAGGCATATGCGTTATAATCCTCCTCCTCCTCCTCTCCCCTCCTCCTCCTACCCTCTTCCTCTTCCCCTCCCCCTCTCCATCCTCCTCCTCCCTCTTTCTCCTCCTCCTCCTCCTCCTCCTCCTCCTCCTACCTCCTCGCCCTCCTCCCTCCTCCTAATCACTCCTCTTCCTTCCTCCTCCCTTCTCCTCCTCTCTCCTCCTACTCACTCCTCCCTCCTCCTCCTACGTCCCCCCTCATCCCTCCTCCTCCCTCGTCCTCCTCCTCCCTTTTTCTCCCTCCTCCTCCTCCCCTTACTCATCCCTCCTCCTCCCTCCTCCTCCCTCTCCTCCTCCCTCCTCCTCCCTTCTCCTCCTCCCTTCTCCCCCTCTCTCCTCCTCCCTCTACCTCCTCCTGCTCCTCCTCCTCCCTCCACATCCCTCCTCCTCCTCCCTCCTCCTCCTCCCCCTCCTTCTCCTCCCTCCTCCTCCCTCTAAATCCTCCCTCCTCCTCCTCCCTCCTCCTCTCTCCTCCTCCTCCCTCCTCCTCCCTCCTCATCCTCCATCTCCCTTCTTCTCCCTCTACTCTTCCCTCCTCATCCTCCCCCTCCTCCTCCTGCGTTCTTCTCCTCCATCATCCTCCCTCCTCCTCCCTCTTCCTCCTCCCTCCTCCTCCCTCTTCCTCCTCCTCCCTACTCCTCCTCCCTACTCCTCCTCCTCCCTCCTCCCTCCTCCTCCTTCTTCCCTCCCTCCTCCTCGCTCTTCCTCCCTCCTCCCCCTCCCTCCTTGCTCTCCTCCTCCCTCCTCCTCCTATCACTCTTTCCTCCCTCTCCTCCTCTCTTTCTCCTCCCCTCCCTCCTCCATCTTCCACTCTCATCCTCCTCTTCCTCCTCCCTCTTCCTCTTCCTCCTCCTGCCTACTCTCCTCCTACTCCTCCCTCTTACTCTCCCTCCTCCTGCCGCTTCTCTCCTCCCTCCTCCCTCTTCTCTCCATCCTCCTCCTCCTCCACTCCTCCTTGCTCTCCTCCTCCCTCCTCCTCCCTCCCTTCGCCTACTCTCTTCTTGCTCCTCCTCCCTCCTCCTCCCTTTCCTCCCTCACTCCTCCTTCCTCCTTCTCCCTCCTCCTCCCTTCTCCCCTCCCTCCTCCTCACCTTATCCCCCTCCTTCCTCCTCCTCTCTCCTCCTCCTCCCTCTACCTCCTTCCTCCTCCTCCCTCCTCCTCCTCCTCCCTCCTCCTCCTAATCCCTCCTCCTTCCTCCCTACTCCTACTCCTCCCTCCTCTTCCCACCTCCTCCTCTCTCCGCCTATCTCTTCCTCCCTCCTCCTCCTCCCTCCTCCACCTCCCTCTTTCTCCTCCCAGCTTCTACTCCTCCTTTTTCTTCTTCTGCTGCTGCTGCTGCCGCCGCTCCATTTACCCACGTTAATTGTTGGGGAAGATGTAAAGATATTTCAAGTGCTCTTTCTAATGCTTTTTGTAAGTTGGTCTTCGTTTATCTAAGGTTGTTCTAACTGCAACCAATAAATGATTACACAGACAGACAGACAGAGAGGGAGGGAGGGACAGACAGACAGACAGACAGACAGACAGACAGACAGACAGACAGACAGACAGTCGGGAACGGGAACTTATATGACTACTTATATGAATTAAATGAGATGCTCCCCATCAGGGGCTAGGCGAAGCCGGGCCGGATCAGACAGACAGACAGACAGACAGATAGATAGACAGACAGACAGACAGATAGATAGTCGGGAACGGGAGCTTATATGACTACTTATATGAATTAAATGAGATGCCCCACACCAGGAGCTGAGTGATGCCGGGCCGGGTCAGACAGACAGACAGACAGACAGACAGACAGACAGACAGACAGACAGACAGACAGGCAGACAGACAGACAGACAGATAGTCGGTAACGTAAACGAGAACTTATATGACTACTTATATGAATTAAATGAGATGCTCCCCACCAGGGACTGGGCGAAGCCGGGCCGAGTCAGCTAGTTTCTAATAAATAAGAAACTTTCTTACAATAGCAGCAATTGGGTAATTATATCATGGCGTTCACTAACCTCATGCTGCTGTAAGTAGTGGGGAAAAAGAACATCTATTCTAGTTTTATGGATTGACGAATAAGGAGATCCAAAAACATTGGCTCCTGCATTATTATTATTATTATTATTATTATTATTATTATTATTATTATTATTATTATTATTATTATTATTATTATTATGTAAATTCATATATGAGGAATGTACATGGTTGTTTTTCTCTGCATGAGATTTATATATATTCTGTTCATGGTTGTTACTATTACTGTGGGAAATATACATTTTAATGTGACTCCTGTGGAGACATTATGAGATGATGTATGAAACCTTGTGTATGTCAGTATCCTAAGAAGAGAATGTTGATTGGTATGGATGGCCTAATGAAAGAAAATGAGGAGTTCCGGGAAAAAGGCCTGTCTCAGAGATTCTTGTCATAGTAGGACCGGTGTGATATCAAGATAACTGGATAATTATAAACTCTCAGATCCATCAAATAGTCCCAGTAATAACATCAGAATAAAATATTGAATGAAAAGATACCTTACTCATAATAAGAGCTAGAATAGCTCAACACCAAGCGACGAGGGACATGCACATTGGAAATACTCTCCTATCTCCTTCCTCTTTTTTGTTTGTAATCGTGGTGTGAACATGTTAACCTAACTGTGGATTAATGCTTGGGTTGTATCCTTTGTCATTTCCAGCTCTAGAAAGTAGCAGGTGGTGGTTTTTTGCACTGTATCACTAAAACCCGGATCCTGGGTTATCAGCCGGAAGAAGTGATAAATGGCAACCTGTCATAAACATCGTCTAGACCTAACAACTAAATGTTGGCTGCTGCACTTATTGGCTGCCATAGCAAACGAAAGACACTATCGAAGATGATCGACACTCAGCGATTGATATTCCTACTACTGTCAGGATATCCAGGATGGACTTCCTTATCAGAATGTCGACCAAGACAAACGGATATACCTATTATACCGATACACAAAGGATAAACCGTTTTACTTCTGGAAGGTACCGCCTGACACACCATCAGTCATCGAGGTCAACTAAACTATAGGACAATCCTACAAGCTTAATAAAACTAACATCAGGAGAACCCTCCATCTTTCTGTTGGACTCCCAAGTTCATATTCAACAATGAATAATCCTCCTTCGCAAAAGTCACACAGCAGCAAAGTCAACATAAGGTTCAAGACACTAAAACACCAAATGGGAAGAGACACTGAAACACCATAAGCAAGTACAACCAAGGTACCAACTGAATACCAACTTAATATCAACTGAATAACAACTAAGAAACCAGATTACCTCAGGTTCAAAATATGAAACACCCTGAAAGAAGCCAGATCCACTCGAGATCTCAGACCGAAACACCATCAGAAAGACCATATTAAAGAAGCTAGTGAGTTAAATGCCTCTACGCATGCAACAACAAGAATCATCTGATTGTTTGCGACTCCCAGTTTGTGTGTTGGAATTAATATTCTTCATTCCGTGGCTTCAGCAGACTAATCCTGGACATAGTTCCAGATGAAACAAATGAATGACTCTCAGCATTGTATGTCCTACACTGAAAAGGAAAATACTGAATCAGAACACTTTGCTGGTTCCATGTCGGCCTGACTGCCCCATCACCAAGTGTATGATGGCCTATCAACATGAACCGGGTGTGCGACAAAGCCTCTTGAACTAAATTGGGAAACGGATAACATAAACCGAGCTGTTGGACAGTCGTCATCTTTTCATCGATAAGATGATATAGGGAACATCCTTGTGCGAAGACTCAAGTTGCATCTCCTGAAAGCATGACAGACCTAGGCACCAATTTCAATTGTACACAGAGCCAACTTGCAACAGAGCATTCTTGAATTCAGCCCCATAGAGGGGATTATGTGCGTGTGTAATATTTCTAATTCCAAATATTATGGATTATAAAATATTCACCAGCCAACTTCAGTGGACATAATGTAAGTAGAACAGGACTGTGAGTACATTTATTTCTGTCCCCGGATAAATATGGACATTATCTGCTTCGCACTGGAGAAGAATAACCGACAGCAACACCTAAGGAAAAAGACTATAATTAAATAATTAGTTTAATTATTAGTACCAATTGTGCTTTACATGTGGTTCTTTTCATGCCATGGATGTGTAAGGTCATTAGATTATTTTCCAATGAGGGGTATAACCAAATAGTGGTTGTTGTATTGGTTGAATATCCTGACACCATCTCATTAATTTTTTTTTTAAAATATGAGAATTGTAAATGGTGTGAGAAACCATTGTTTTATATGTTTGGGTTTTCAGAACTTAGACCATTGTTTTGCTTTTATTTCTGTAAAAGAGGTCACAGATAGTAGAACCAATTAGTGGTTGTTGTGTTGTTTGTAATAACAATGTTTTTTCTTTGGGACAATGGGGTTAATGTGTTTTTGATATTGAAAATCATTCCCATGCCTCTTCTCTAAATTCAGTTTGGTCATTACAATTATATATATGTTATTGCGGATCTTGATTTAATGCCTGAACTGTTTGCCTAAAATTGTTGATGTTTACGTCAATTACATTTTGATGTTTGTTCAACAGTGGTTGCTACATATGTTGTAAAAAATCAATGTCCTCTAGCACTATATAAACTTTAGCAGGTGATAGTAGTGGGAATGGAGACATACACATAAATACAGTTAGAAAGAGGAGTGAAGTATTTTCCTTTTTGTGTTTATGGTAGAATTCCATGATCACCTTGCATTCCAGAAGTGAAAAGAGAATCTAACTAAATCCCCTAGACACACTTAACAAAATATTCTCATATATTAAAATCCACATCCCACACCAATAAGCGTGGGCCTTCATGTTTTGCCAACTCACTCGATCACCAGAATCGTGGATCAGCTCCGTGTTTCCGTCTCGACCATGCCACGGGTCACGCCACCAGGTATTTACTTCTCGGTGATCCCCTTGGTCTCTTTCCTTCGATCTTGCCAGTTGTCACTAAGTTCTCCAATTTATTTCTTCTCATAACATGCCCAAAAAATTGTGACTGTCTACGTCTAATGTCTCTAATCAGTTTACGATCTTCATTTGTTTCTTGAAGGACTTGTTCATTGGTTTTTCTGTCTGTCCATGGTATTCTTTGCATTTTCCTCAGAAACCACATTTCCACAGCCATCACATGTTTTTCAGCTTGTCTGCTCATTGTCCACGCTTCACATCCATACAAAAGTACAGGTTCTATGTAGCACTTCAACACTCTTTTTCTCGTTTCAATTGATATCTTTTTATTGGTCAGTATGTTTTTCATCTTGCAAAAGGCTACCTTCGCAATGTCAATTCTTGTTCTAATTTTTCAAGGCATCTCCCGTCAGATGTTATGAGCGTTCCGAGATAACTGTACCGATTCACTTGTTTAAGAATATGCCCATTTACTTGTATATTACATTGTGGTATTTCCTTCTTTCGAGTGACGACCATAATCTGTGTCTTCTTACAATTCAATTCTAACCCTAGTTGTTCACTGTGTGCAACAACCGCATCTACTAAATGTTGCAGGTCCTGTTCATTGTTGCAGTCAAGACTGTATCATCTGCACATCTAATGTTATTGATGCATCGTCCCTCAATGCTGATTCCTTCCATATCATCTATATTTCTGAAAATACTTTCATTGTACAGGGAAAATAGATCTGGAGACATTACACATCCCTGTCTCATACCTCTCTTAATAGGATGATATTGACCTACTTCATTTTCAATTCTTATGGCATCTTGTTGATTCCAATAAATGTTATTTTTACAAGTTTAAGGTCTTTTCCATCAATTTGTAGATCTTCAAGCATCCTTATCATGTTTACATGTCTCACTTTATCGAAAGCCTTTGTGTAGTCAATAAAGCAAAGGTGTAGATCATTTGTTTACTTCTATAGAACGTTCAATTACTGCTCTCAGTATATACTCTGGATTTACTGTACCCTTGCCTTCTACAAACCCACATTGTTCTTCTCCTATTTCAGGTTGTATTTTCTTCCTAACTCTTTGCATGATAATTCTTAGCAAAATCTTCGTGATGTGACTCATTATACAAGAGACAACGTTGCAGTTATAGACATATTTCAAGCGAACGAAAAGAAGAAGAAGGTAGAAGACCAATAACATGGAAGTGTCTCCCTTACTCGTTTCACATTGAAGTTGTTGAGGAGTGTGCGTGTTCCAGTCACCTCAAGAGCATTAGTGACTGTAGCGAAGCCACTCATAGGGTCTCCAATGTCGGACATGGCAAGGAGTAGGAACCAGACGAAACGATACACAAACCTGCTGCCTTGTAGGTAGACTGGGGGCAGTCAAAGGCTAGGGAAAAGAACATTTGAAAAAGAAAGACTATCGTAATGGGACATACAGTGCTAGATAATTGAGAAAACAGCCTAACTAACTCGTGTTATGATGGCGTTAGGAAATTTATGTCCAATATGGCGGATAGGCGGTTGAGCTGTTAAGGCCACTGGGGCATTTGTGCTTCTGGCTGTGGCTTGCTAGTGCATTTATGCATTTTCCTCACGTTAGACTGGTAGTACATGATTCCGTCGCCCAGCTACTGAGTTAAGTGCTTAGAGTGACACTGTGAGCTGTGGATTTCGTTTGGAGTGTTTTTACATCCGTCCGCGGTTGTGTAGTTTGAACTGCATGTTCAGAAAATGGCGGGGGGGGGGGGGCGGTTGCTGCAACTAGCTAGGTGTGCATTATGCAGCAATGTGTGTGAAACTGCTGCTTTTCTAGTGACTACCGCTTACATCGACGATGAACTGTGAATTTTCGAGGCAGACTGTTGTGTTGGCATTCTGGCAGCGGCCTTATGCATGTACTTGCCTGTGCGTGCTGTTGGTTTGTCGGTACTGGTGTCTGTTCCACTTTTCACATGGGGCAATGAGGAGCATTTTGTGTGATATTCACTGGCACACGAACGGAGCATTATGGGGGTGACCCTATGCCGTGATGTTGAAACCCCGACTAACTAAATAACTACGATGGCGTAAAAAATTATGAAAATGAAACAAACTGAGTGCACTTCTCTGCTTAAGAAGTCTGCCTTGCTGATCGAGTTATAGTCAAAATCTCTAATGATGATCTTAGTTGCTATACTCACTTCTAGATTCCACCGCCAGGAAGAAACTGGGTGTTTAGTTTCAGCGGATCAGATGCCGAACACCAAGGCGTCAACAATCAGGCCTCCATGAAGATTGAGATCCTAGTGCAGGACGGCAGATGTGAAGATGCTGGCTTGTACAGGTGTTCTGTGAGCTACTACAGACACGATGGAATAGGCATCACATTTGCTTCTAGTGACCAAAATGTTGCATCGACAGGTGAGTTTCTGTGGTTTGTCACTTTCTGGGTTTCTGTGTTTTGTCACTTTCTGGGTTGTATTACAGTCCTCATGTGCTTGCTTGCTTGCTTGTGTTCGTTGGCTTGAGCTCCAACGCGAAGTCCTGTATGTCGGATGAAGGCATCCTGTTGTCCAACATCAGTGTGATGTCATACAGGACCTGAGGTTTGCGTGAGTATCCGTTGTCCCATGTCTGGCTTATTGGTGTGCAGACTGGTGGTTCCTCGCCGTACAGGCAGACACTCTCCGACTTCGGAGGAATCAGCGATCCTACTGACTTTAGCCAGGACCCCGAAGGGACCTGTTGCCCAGGACGCTCGACGAGGACGCGTCAATAGGTCTTGGCCAGTATATAACCCGGCCCTGGTGCGTTGGAAACACCTCTGCGTCCCAGTCGTCATGTGACACAGCACAAACACCGTGTATTAATTGTCACTATTCTTTTCCTCTCAATCGTTCTGATTCTTGAAAACGGTCGCTAAGACTGAAATGGCAGATGTGTGTCATGTTAAAGTTAGTTGCAAATTCTTTACAGTCAACACCAGCATTATTTGCTGTTGTGATCTCTAGGTAAGTTTAAATTCAGTAGTTTGCCATTGCTTTATGAACGACCGGCACCCATACCATTTCGTAAAATACCAACGCAAGGCGGTCTGCTGCCGAATTGTTTCGAACGCGGGTATGCGAGATTGCGACCTGGTATGGTTGTTCCAATTCAGTCACAAAGCGCCTTTACTCACTCCAGAAAAAGGCTGTGAATTTAATTTATGGCCAGAAGGTTACCAACACTTCTAACCTATATAATTGTCTTCAGCAACTAACACTAACGCATAAAGTTACTTTTTATTACTGTCAAGCAAATGAACAAAATACTGTATCAAAGTGCTTCAAGCTACTTTTGGCCATTGTTTAAATATAACGCAAGACATTTGTTTAAATTTAACGCAGGGCATTTGTTTAAATATAATACAAGACATTTGGTTAAATATAACGCAAGACATAGCGAACGACTACACATATAATATGTCCCGAAGCCTAGGATTGATGTATACAAAACAAGCTTAGAGTACTCTGCCGCTCAGCTGTGGAACAATCTTCCACAACAAATCAGACACCACCAATCACTATAAATACAATCTCAACATATGTGAACACTATCTCAGTACAACCTATATGACCCTTAACAAATAATAATAATAATAATAATTTGAAAGGCTAATGAGTGTAATGCACATTCTCCAAATTGTAGTACAATACATCTAACTTAACGAATTATAATTGCCTTTTCCAAAAAAAAAATGTATTAGTTATGTACTATTGATCATTGCACATGTTCCATCCGTTTGTAATGCGTATATTGTTTCTGTTCTTGACTACCTTGAACTGCCAGAGTAACTAACAATGATTGCCTGGAAGAGGCTAATTAAACAAGAACATTATATACAACAATAAGAAAGAAACAAACGACATTATTTTGTCATATGATGAGAAGAGAAGCATTGGAGAACATCGTGACAACTAGAAAGATCAATGGAGACAAACCAAGAGAAATGGATACTGGTATGGACTGAGGCGGTGGCATGGAGGAATATCATCAGCAAGAGTTGATCCAGAACACCAAAGACAGAGATCTGTGGAGTGACATGAACGCCTACGCCAGCTGGCAAGGCACTTGATGATGAGTTTGATTAGCTGATTTCTGATTGTGACATTTCTTCATCAACAGGTAAAACTGTGAGTCCTATTGTGACCCTGAGCCCTACGCACAATAATGTACCATTCATAACAAACGCATCGCCCTACTGGCTGGGAGACAACATCACGCTTACATGTAGCTGCCAGGTAACTTCATGCAGAGATTATTTGTAACAACTTTACATAGTTACATAGTCAGAAATACATACGAGAGTCTGTGGCCAAGTGGTTAAGCCACTTAACTTGCGCTCTGAAGGTTGGTGGATCCATAGAGGACTCTGCTATTCGGCTCACGAGTGCAGTTTTCTCGGAGACTCCTGGGAGTCATCGCTGGAGCTACGGAGTTTGTGCTTCGATTAACGCTTTCGGTAGGCAGCTTTATGGAAAGAGACCGAGCTGTAGGGCTAACACACAGCGCAATAACATCTATTCTCTCGCATTTAAATCCCTCTATTTATATTTTGAAAACTGTTTTTAAAACTAAATTAGAGTTGCAACATTAAGTTGTAAATAACACACATCTAATTATAAACCATGAGTAACAAATGTCTATTTATCAATTTTACACAACAAATGTCTATTTTGATAAACTAAAAAGAAAACATGTATTTATCAATTGTAAATAACAAATTTCTAATCATCAATTATAAATAATAAATATGTCTGTCTCATCTCATCTCATCTTGTTCCTCTTGTACCTTGCGGTGTCGAGGTGAAGTATAATCTCTGTATCAGTTGTAAATAACACATATATATTTATCAATTACCATGTATCAGTTGTAAAGAACAAATATCTATGTATCCATTGTAAATAACAAATATCTATTTATCAATTGTAAATAACAAATTTCCGTTTATCTCATTTCATCTCATCATGCTCCTCTTGTACCTTGCGGTGTCGAGGTGAAGTATAAACATCGTGAGAGTGCCCGATTATGGGCTTCATGTATCGATATTCCCATGGACTCTGCTATTCCTTCCGTCCTATGTTTACGTGGTCGGCCTCTTCCTCTGTCTCCATCTGGTCTCTGCATCATTGCTTGTTGTGGTATGCTGTTAGTTGATAACCTACTTGCATGGCCAAACCATCTGACTTGATGCTTTCTAATAAAATCTAGTGCTGCTATAACTCCCACTTTAGTCCTGATTTTTTTTTTTTCATTTCTGATCTTATCTCTTCTTGATACGTTAAGTATTCTTCTTAGGAATCTCATGTCTGTTGTTGTGATTTTTCTTTTCTCTTTTTCTGTCATTGTCCAGGTTTGGCATTGGTAACACAGAGTTGGTAGGAAGATTGTGTTGTAAAGTGCTTTCTTAGTAGTTATTTTAGTTATTGATACATGTTTGTTCTTTAGTATTGGTGCCTTTGTCCAATGAGTTGGTTTGCCTTACAGCATCTATTTTCGATCTCGTCTTCTGATCTGCCATTTGATGATATTATACTTCCTAGGTACTTGAAACTCTTTGCTTGTTTTAAGGGATGTTCGTTTAGGTGAATTGTTGTTGGTTTTTCTTCTTTAGTTATAGTCATTACCTCTGTTTTGCTTGTGCTAATTTTCATGTTATGTTCCCTGCACATTTCGTTTAGACTATTCATGTGGTCTTGTAATTCAGCTTCTGATTTTGCTATTAGTGCTTGGTCGTCCACAAACAGGAGTTCTCTAATGGTTAGATTTGCAGATGCTTCTTCTTCTGTGTTCTCGTCATGCGGTATTCTTGCGGTCTCTGTTTGGTTGGTTTCTTTACATACGTTGTCTTTATATGTTACGAACAAGAGAGGGGACATGACACAACAATTGTAAATTACAGATATCCGTTTATCAATAGTAAATAGCAAATATATATGTATCAATTGTAAATAACAAATATCCGGTTATCAAATGCTAGTTTAGTTAGTTAGTTAGTTAGTTAGTTAGTTAGTTAGTTAGTTAGTTTAGTTAGTTAGTTAGTTACTACTTTCTTAGTTAATTTTTTGTTTATTTGTTAGTTTAGTTTAGTTAGTTAGTTAGTTAGTTTAGTTTAATTAGTTAGTTAGTTAGTTAGTTAGTTAGTTACGATGGACTTCAAATGAAAAACATAAATATGCGATATAAATTACAATAACCATGCCACTGTCTTAAAAATCAAACACAAGGCGATCTGTTGTGAAATCGCCCGCAGCTGTGTTTCGAACGCAGTATGCGGGATTACGAACTGCGTCCGCAACACTTTCGCCATGAAGCCGACAACTGGAGCTAAACCTGTCACTAAATGTTTCAACCAGGCAAGCGTGTTAGTCTCTGCGGCAACTGGAGTTAAAACTGTCACTAAATGTTTCAACCTAGGCTAGCGTGTTAGTCTCTGCGGCAACTGGAGCTAAAACTGTCACTAAATGTTTCAAACATAGATCGCGTGTGACGTATTTGCAATGGTTCTCTTCACTTTCTAGGGAGCAGAACATGTGGAACTCAAATGGAAACGCGAGAAAAGACCAACCGTGGGCAGTGAAGTTCAATTTGAGGACTACCCAAACGCCAGAGACATCACCATCTCTCCTTCAGTCAAAGTACCTTTTACCTCCACGACCTGCAGCAGGTACAGCCACGCGTCTGTGCTACATCTGACGGTGTCCAGGGATGATAGGAACAGGAAATACCTGTGTGTTGTTGTTTCTGGTGGCTTGGAGATTTCTAGCATTGATGCGCTTGTTGACATGTTTCAGTGATGATGTCATTTATTGATTGGTATGCTGGTGGTAAAATGGGATTGTATGATTGTGATGGCCGTATGATTGTCACGGGCTTGTGTGATTGCTAGTGGGCTTAGATTGTTATGGCCTAATATGATTGTAGGCCTATGGATTTTCTAGATTGTAAGGACTTATATGATTGTATGGACTTATATGATTGTCACTAGGAAGAAAGAAATATCACAATGTAATGTACAAGTAAATGGGACTATTCTTAAACAAGTGAATCGGTACAATTATCTCTGAGCAGTCATAACATCTAATGGGGGGTGCCTTGAAGCGATTAGAACCAGAATCACCATGTCGAAGGTGGCCTTTTGCAAGATGGAAAACATACTGACCAATAAAAAGATGTCATTTGTAACGAGAAAAGAAAGGTTAGATGTTACATATAACCTGTGTGGAATAATGGGGAAGAAGGTGCCGTACTCAATGTAGCCTGCCCTAGTTCTAAGTCAGGCTACAGTAATGGGACTACTTTCATTCGGAAGGGATGGATCGTTGGAAGCCAAAGTGACCCTTGGTAGCTCAAAAAATCTAGGGTATTCCCGGGACTGTTGATGATTGCCCTCCATAGATAACCTTCCCGAATTAGGAGATACTTATTCAATTAATTAATTAGTCTTGTATCCATTTTCCTTCTCAAGGAAAACGGTTACAAGAATTTTATTTAGAATGATTTAAGTTCCCCTTTATGACAATCTGGAATCTGGGAGCTGACAATAGAACAGGACGTTGCTGTCTATTCGTGGTTACCCAGCCAGATATTATTCCAGATTCTTCAATCATGTGAGTAATAACCATGATTTTACACACACACACACACACACACACACACACACACACACACCGCACGCACGCACGCGCGCGCACACACGCGCACACATGCGAACACACACACACACACACACATATATAATATTATATATATATATATATATATATATATATATATATATATATATATATATATATATATATATATATATATATATATATATATATATATTGGCCACATCACAAACTACTTCACCAAGAAGAAAGAAAAGTTAACAACAGTTTATTAACGAAAATACTGTGGAAATAAAGCAATTAATGTTACATCTGAAGACATGCATTATAAGGTATGCAATCAATCAAATATAGTGTCAATGCTACTTATAGTACATGTAACCAAAGTGATTCCAATGTTGAAAACAGTCCATATTATCTTTCTGCTCATTCTCCACTATTATTCTAACGCAGGGGTGGGCAAACTACGGCCCGCGGGCCGCATGCGGCCCGCCACCCGATTTTATGCGGCCCGCGAGGGCATTTAGGAATGATAAGTTTTACTTCGTTTTTAAGTTATTTTGTTGAATTTTAAAGAATTTCACGTACCGTTATGATTGTTTCAACATTTTTGATAAGATTTCTTTCTAATTATCAATTTTTGTAAACAGTCCTTGGCCTTCGTAATGTAATGCTTCTTCTTCTTCTTCTTTCGTTCGCCTTAAATACTATAACTGCAATGTTGCCTCTTGTGTGGATTTAACTGCCCTTTTTAGTTCACTCTGCAGTCCATAGAGTTTATCTTCTACTGTCGTCTCTCTTGGCCAGAAGGTTAGCCTAGACATGTAATTTGGGCAGTCTTTGAGTATATGCTCTGCTGTCTGCGACGATAATCCACACGTACACATGGCTGATTCGCCAATCTTGAATCTTGTATACATGTGGTTGCGTAATCTATTGTGTCCTGTTCTGAGGAGCAGAATAATGACTTGTTCTGGTCTGTCCATAACGCGGTAGTCGTCTTGAGCAGGTTATGGTGGCTTTCTGACTGATTTGATCATTCTTTTCTTTTGGTGGTAACGGGCACATCAGGCTTTTCTTCATTTGCTCCTTCCTTAGCCAATCGATCAGTTCTGTTTCCGGGTACGCCACAGTGGGATGGTATCCACTGTATGGTGACCTTATGCTGACTGCTAAGATCAGAAAGTAGTGTCCTTAATACTGGCAATTTCCAAGACATCATTTCGTTGTCGTTGAGGTGAGTTTCTTGCAAGCAACATACGCTTACCTTTTCTTGATCCAAGATGTTTTCTAGTTCTATTGCTTTGTTGCTGAATCCTTCCGCATTCCAGTGCATTAGTTTTAGTCTTTGTTTGGTATGGCCAGACGCTCTATTCTCAGGTGCCCTGGCTCCACAGGACATCTGAGAAGGACATCCAGTAGTTGTGGTTGGACTCTTTCGTGGCATATGGCCCGGCACTGCACCTGCCCGGGGGTCGAAAGTAGGACGAGCACCATAACATTTAGCCGTAGTCGACATATTTCATTGCGCGTGATTGGTGGCATCCTGATTTCTGTGGTGCGGCTCCTGGCTGGTTGCCTCTTTATTCAGCACCTTTCCTTTGCTAGAGCAGACTGTGGTCTTACTCGAGTTTAGGTGTATAGGTACGCACACACATGTCTGCGCATGCACGTACGAGCATACACATCTAGAGCGTTCTGTATATTTCTCGGCGCCAGTGACTCGCCGCCGCCCCTTCTCCTGTTAGTTAAAACAGTTCCGCCACGAGAAGGCCAGAAGTTGGACTTCTGCTGCATAGGTGATGAATGTACGAGCCATTGGGGTATTTATGCAAGGTTGGGCGCTCACCTCAACCGGGCCCTGGCTACATACAGCAACATTTGGAACCATGTTATGCTAAAATGCGAATTTATCGATTTTTATATAGAGAAATATTTATCGACATGAAAAATTTAATAAAGATGATTTTATGAAAAACAGATATTTCTCCGGTGAATAAAATGATTTATTTTGCAAGAAAATATTAAATTTAAAAGTCTTTTGCTGTTTTAAATTATTTCCACATTTACAATGTTCAAATTAATTTATTTGTTGTAGTAGCCTTGATATATTTCTGAAATTTATTCTAGGTTTACTACTTGTTTTCCGAATATTTTATTTTCACACAGAGCCGGAAGTAGGTTTTGTTTCATTTCCGTTTTAAAGTTTTGTACAGTTCTAACTGTTCGAATTTTATTTTAAAAATGAGTGTCAATAACAAACGTAAGATTGAAGATGAATGACGTGTTTTTAATTATGAATGGACAACTAAGTACTGTTTTATAAAAGTTGGTAGCAAATCAGTTTGCTTGCTGTGTCGTGAGTCAGTGGCTGTCTTCAATGAGTACAATTTAAAAAGACATTATCAAACAAAATATTCCGATTTCAGATACAATTTAACAACCGAAGGGAGGGAAAGGAAATGCCTTGAGTTGGTGAAATATTTTGGAGAAACAGCAAACTGTTTTCACTAAACAGTCTTGAATTCAAGATGCTGCAACTGAAGTTAGTCTTGTGCTGTCACACAGAATTGTAAAACAGAACAAGCCATTTTCTGATGGCGAGTTCATCAAGGAATGTTTGCTAGATGCAGCAAACATTATGTGTCCAGAACAACAACAACAAACAACAATAAAAACAGTTCTGACATTACTTTATCCAGGAGAACTGTGGTCAGACGGGTTGATAAGATAAGTGACAATGTTATGCATAAACTTGAAGATGCAAGTAAACAATTTTTATGGTAGTCTCTTGCATTGGATGAGAGTACCGATGTACATGATACTGCCCAATTATTGATATTTATACGTGGAATAAACACTTCTTTCAAACTCACTGAAGAGTTATTGAGTGTTGAGTCACTCAAAGACACAACCACAGGCCATGATATATTCAAGACTTTTACTAACTGTATTGAAAGAACTGGGTTAGTTCGGAACAAGATGGCAAGTGTTACAACTGACGGAGCTTGTGCTTTGACTGGAAAAAAAATGTAGGTCTGGTAAAGTTGATAAGTGATAAGATTAAAGCAGAATATCCAGACCACACATTATTACCACTTCACTATGTGATTCATCAAGAAAGTCTGTGAAAAACTGTTTTGAATATCAAGCATGTTATTGACCCAGTTGTCAGTGTCATCAACCTCATCAGATCAAGAGGACTTAATCACATACAGTTCAAGGCATTACTTGACGATTTGGAAACTGAACAATCCGATGTCCTGTACCACACCAGTGTTCTATGGCTGAGTCTCGGCAAGGTGTTGAGGCGAGTGTGGGAACTCAGAGAAGAAATAGTGATATTCCTAGAGATGAAGGGCATTGCATGTGACTTTAATACTAACATTGTCAATAAAGAGTGGCAGTTAGACTTTATGTTTGCCATTTAAATTATGGAAAAGTTAAATGAACTGAATTGACAAACTTCAGGGCAATGGTGTGTTCGCACATGAATTGTATGTACATGTAAAATCATTTCAGGCAAAATCTCACTGTACTCCAGACAAGAAAGTAAATAAGATTTTGTAACTTCCCTTTGCTGAAACAAGAAACCATTTCTGGTGACATGACTGAAAAGTACAAAGCCCAATTAGATGCACTGATTGAAGAATTTGGATGGAGATTCCAAGATTTCAAGAACGTAGAGCCACAGTTCAATATTCTCAGTTCCCCTTTCAGTGCAGAAGCTGATACAGCCACAGAGGATATACAGTTGGAGCTGCTTGACTTAGAAGCAGATAATGATCTGAAAGAGAAATTCAAGTCAGATGGGTTGCTGGATTTCTATGGATCTTTATCACAAGAATCATTTCCCAACTTGAAAAACTTTGCAGCTAAACATTTATCATTAGTTAGTTAGTTAGTTAGTCGACAGATCATTCTCGTTGCACATCGGACCATTCAGTCCATAAGTGCTCGGATCCCCTCCTCAGCAAATCCCGCAGCGTGTAGTGGCTAACGACGCCAGTTCTGTGTTGGTTTATCAATCTTCTTTGGCTTCCTGCGTAGTGTTCTTGTTTGGCCACCCCTCTTTTAATTTGCTGCTCTCGCAGTCTGGCCATTGTTGTAGATTCACAGTCATCACTTGGTTCTTGCAAAAGTCTCACTTCTCGTAGAGCATTCAGAATGTCAGCCTGGTCCATGGCGCGTCCGCCCTCCACAGTAGCCTCACCTGCGAGCTTGTCAGCCCGCTCATTTCCTTGTACTCCCGCATGACCTGGCACGAACTTGAAACTAATCTTTGCCAGCCGAGACCGCTCCAGAGGCAGCAACCATTCTCTTCGGATCGACCCCTCCTCTATCCTCTTGATCATGTTCATTGAGTCGCTAAGGAAACAAGCCCTAGTGAATGTCTGTGTCTCGAGCCATGTTATTGCTTTACTTACTGCCATGACTTCCATGGTCAGGCTACTTGTGGTTTCAGTGAAAGCACCAGAGTCCTCCTTCACAATTCTCCCTCCGGCCCGAGCTGTAAAGGCCCACGAGCTTCTCACATGTCGGACGACCGACCCATCTGTGTAGATGACCGCGTCACTGTCTAGCGAATTCTCGAAAATCAACGCTTGTACTTCAGCCTCCACAGCAGCCGGATTTTCTTGTCTGCATTTTCTATCTAGTTGGATGCAAACTGAAAAGGATGTGCAGAAGTCTGTTGGCACTTGCACCCACTCCTCGCCAGGTTCTAAGTCCTCAAGTGAACACACCTGTTGAAGAATGTCTTCGGCTTGACCCATCCACGACCGTCCTCTTTTAACCTGCTGCCCTTCACCTTCCTAATTTCACTATGCAGTGGATGCTGTGTGTTTGCGTTAATTCTGAGGTAGGCGCGTGCCCTGCAAACTTGCATTCTCTCTTCAATGGTTGGAAAATCAAGAAGGTAGCGCATCGCCCTGCATGCTGTATCTCTTGTACATCCAAGAATAATGCGCATAGCTTCATTCTGTATCCTTTCCATCCTTTCTATCTGCTTATGGCTGAGAGTCAGGATTGCCATTGCATACTCCAAAACAGACATGACCAGCCCCTCGTACAGAAGACATAGATGGCGCTGCTCACAGTTTGCTGCCGCCATCACCCGCATCGCTGCCAAGCCCCGCTTGGCCTTTGTTATCACCTGGTCTATGTGCACATTATAAGCAAGGCTTCGATCAAACCGTATCCCCAGGTAATTCATTGCCTGCGTTCTTTCCACCGTCTCTGAACACAGCATTACAGTTGGTGTTGGATTGTTGACAATATGATTATTCAACGAGAACCAAGTCACTGTTGCCTTTGTTGGGTTGACCATTGCCCCAGCTTCATCACACCAAGTACTTATGCGATTGAGTTCGGTTTGTAGTTCCACAGCAACCTCCTCTCTATCCTTACCCTGACGATACACTAAAACATCATCGGCATATGACAATGTCCTGCCAGGTCCAGTGATCTGCTCACTGGTGATTCTCACTGTGTAGGCGTTGAACAGTACCGGAGATAATGGGGATCCCTGTGGTAGGCCAGGATATATTGTTGTTGGTTCCGAAGTCCAACTGCCACATCTAAAAACTACTTTCCGTTGGAAGAGGGCTGCAGCGATCCAACTAAGGAGGAATGGACTTACGTTTAGTTCAAGAAGCTGAAACATTAAAAAATCCAGTGGTACTCTGTTGTATGCGTCCTCAAGATCAATCGCTGCAGCAACAGTTTCAGTGCCTGAGTGGAAACCTTCATAGACATCATGGGCAAAGACTGCTGCATTGGTCCAGGTTTCTCTTTTTGGACGGTACCCACCCAGGGTAGGTGGGAAAACACCTTGCCTCTCTAGTTGGCTTGATATTTTCCTGGCAATTACCTTCTCCAGCAGCTTGTCTACTGTATTCTGCATGGTTATAATTCGATATCCCTGAATTTTTGTGTGGTCTTTGTCAGGCTTCGGCAAGGGAATCAGATAGCTATGTAACCATTTCTCCTTGATGCTAGCACTCCCTATACTGTTGTTGTACATGTCTGCTAGTTTCTCTAGCTCATTGTCGGTACACCTATTTACCTATAAGCACAGACAAGTCACTGAAATTGTTCTGGCGACTACATAAAAGCATGAGTGGGGTAGTCAAGAATAAGAGCATTTCTGACTTCCAAGGTGCTGACCTCATCTGGCAGAGGACTGATGAGGACAAGGGCAAAGCCCTCTTTGAACGCTACCTTGAGCAGAGCAACCAGACAGACATGGGAGGCCGGAATCTGGCCAAGGAGGTCACCTCAGACAGATGCAAGGCCCAGAACACTTCGGATGAAGACACAGTGACAGTGAAAGAAATCAAGGCTGTGCTTCGACGATCAAAAAACAGTGCTCCAGGTCCTGATGGCATAAGATACGACGACATAAACATTTATCATTGTTTGGATCAACATACATTTGCGAACACGCAATCTCTTCCTTGAAGATCAAATCTAAGAGTAGGTCTTTATTGTCGGACTGCAACTTGCATGCTGTCATGCGAATTTCAACAAGTAAACGTGCTCCAGATGTCAAGAATATTGTCAAAAAGTGCAAGCAGTTACATACATCTCACTAGAAATCAACAATTATAGTGACAGTGTAGTCAGTTTGTGTCTAAATTAAAGCCATTGATAGATAATAAAGAATATTTGTTATAATAACATGTTGTAAAATCTTGTTGTTAACAAATTAGTAAAAGTTTTCGTCCATATTGTCAAATATAAGGTATAAGTATATAAGTAAAATAACATTGCAATCATTATTTATTTATACTTCTTAATAACCTATAAATAATTAATAATTACTTATTGTGATAGGTTGCTGTAAGCAAAATGGACATTTTATACAATATATATATGTATATATATATATATGTATATATATATATATATATATATATATATATATATATATATATATATATATATATATGCGGCCCGCCAATAGCTTTACATTTGTCAATGCGACCCTACGCACAAAAAGTTTGCCCACCCCTGTTCTAACGAATAAAGTTTGTAAATCGAATACGTGATTCTGCTGGGGATCCATAGGTTAGGATTTCACTAGTAGAAATGTTTTCTCTACAACTAGAGGTCTATATTGACTTGCTTTCAAAGTCAATAAAGTTAGTAGTCCGTTTAGACGGATATGAAATTGTCAGCTGGTGTCTGTTCAGCTTAAGTGGGGTTGGTGTGGAGGGATGACCGGAAGACTAGATTGACAGTCCAGGTAACAATTAGCTCTTTGACCTTCTCTTGACACATAGAGCTGGTAGTCCACACGTAATATAATTCATACCTTTTGGGAACTGACCATATACATTAGAAGTCGTATTCCTTATAATCTTCCGAGCTTAATCAGTGGCATATTGTTCTGGAGGTGTCATCTTTCTTCACCATTCCAGTCCATCCCATAATATCTGCGAACACCGCGTTCCTCCCCTAACTGGGAGGGACACCAAGTATAATCCAATTAAGAGAACACACCATGGCTCTGGATCAAAGAATCCTTGAATGTCTACGATATTGGGCTTTGTCTCCCTAGCAATTGTTAGGCGACGTGACCAAGGTTAATGTCAACCCGAGATGACATGATGTTCAGTGCAGGAATTATTCAGTATTCTGGTGTGCTAGATGTGCTGTGCAACTCTTAGATGAATGAGGTGCGCAACATGAGACAACCTGCACTTTTGTATGAGTGTAAACCGTGGATAATGAGCAGACAAGCTGAAAAACCACTGATGGCTGTGGAAATGTAGTTTCTGAGGAGCATGCAAAGAATACCACTGACACACAGAGAAACCAATGACCAAGAAACAAATGAAAACCGTAAACTGATTAGAGAAATTACAGTTAAAATATTTTGGACACTTTATGAGAAGAAACACAAAGGACAACTTGGTGACAACTGGCAAGATTGAGGGGAAACGAATAAGGGAAGGCAAAGAAGTAAATACTTGGATGGAGATAGGAACACTGAGCTGATCCATGATTCTGATGATCGAGTGAGTGGTGAATCATGAACGGCCACGCTTATCGGCATGGCACATGGTGACGATGATGATACGATTGTCATCAGTTTATAAGATTGTTATGGGTTTGCATGATTATGATGATTGCCTTGGGTTTGTACGATTGTCAATGGCATCTCCGAACGTAAGGTCACCTGCAAACTTACAGGTCATCTTCGGACTTACAGGTAATCTACGGACTTACAAGTCAGTATTTATACATGGCGGAATCGACTATCATTTTAGGTGGGCCATCTACGGGGTCACGTTATAAATCCTTATGTGTTTGTTATCATGCACCCTACTTGACCTTGAAAAAAAAACCCTCCTCATTTGGCATTCAACGCTCCCACATTCTGGTACTTCCGGGCGAACTGGCGCGAACCGGCCAGCACGGTGTCGCGAACCGGCGTGGTGTGCGGTATTCGGCGCGGTGTGCTGTGACCAAGTGGTAAAATATATATATATATATATATATATATATATATATATATATATATATATATATATATATATATATATATATATATATATATATATATATATATATATATATAAGTGATAAACATATACCACATAAAATATGTGGTATGGATGGGTAGACCAAATATGCACCGTTACGGGGGTCTAAAGATATATACATGTGTGTGTGTGTACAGGGGTAGGCCGATGGGAGGGCTCGGGATGCAAGGGAATGGGCCCCTGGTCCTACTATTAGCCTTTGCCCCTCCCCCAGAAGGGGGGCATCAAACCAACACCTACTGTGAGGATGAATGAAGTTTGATGACCAGTGAAACCCCTGGCCAAACCATGTACAATAATTTTTTCTTTTTTTTTGGGGGGGGGGGGGGGGCGGTTACATCAGACAAGATGGTTCCCACGCTTCCCCCTTTTTTTGTTGGACCCTTAGTCTCACTGTGAGCCATTGCCCACAGTGGTTCACCAGGCCCACATCTAGTGTGAAGATATGTGAGGTTGTTTGATCATCCCGACCCCGACCAGACCAGGTGAACTACTGGGGGGGGGGGGGAAGAAGCAAATGCATCTGATCCTAGCCAAAGGACCGAGAAGGATCATCCCGATCTCCGACCAGACCGAGTGTACTACTGAAAGCTAGCAAATACACTTTGATCTTAGCCGAAAGGACAATGTACAAATATCAATTAGTAAAACGGGCATATTCAACTTTAGGAAAAAGACTGAAGCAAGATTATGGCTATTAATTCTCTATATGGTTAGATTACCACACACACACAAATATGCTTAATAACATATAAAACTGTCTTATTTATACTGGGCTTAATATTAAATACTTGTCTCATTAATATACTTCTTCTTCTTCTTCTTCTTCTTCTTCTTCTTCTTCTTCTTCTTCTTCTTCTTCTTCTTCTTCTTCTGCGTTCATCCGGAGTTGTTTTTTCCCCGGATGTGATTGCGTTGTGCCTGTTTACAGCAGAGCTGCATTCTTGCGCCGTTAGACCGACACATCGACTTCTCCGGGCATATGTTGACCGGGTTAACCTTCCCGGGGTCTCATTAGTATACAAGAATTGAAATAACATAATTAGTTAATTTCGTGTAATAATCATTAATTTATAAGAAAATAATTTTAAAAGGCGAATTATTTCCCCTGGCATTCATTTCTCAAAATAAAGTCAAGGGATGCAACTCATGAATAACAAACCAACTGGATCATTGCGGTTTCTTCCCTTTGTCTATCAAAAATGGATACATTTTTCAAATGAAAAATGATAGCTGTTAGTGATCTGTGGAGGGTCGCAGTTACCGGGACGTGCATAGGCGTGGGAGCGGGTGTGATAGAGTTACAGTACTGTTCCGCCGAATGGGTGAATGGGTGTAAGACGGGTCTTCTATAACGGTGTGAAGTATAGAGGACTAACAAGTCTTTGGCGAATACAAATTATCTTTATTGCATATAGATGACAGCTTGATCAACATTGCGTCTTCTCGCTTCTAGGCATAGATGTTAACTGATCCTTAACAACAAACTACGTCACGACTTGAGCATCTTTCTTCCCATTCCACGCTGATGCTCAAGCGTGCTGTAGTTTTGCCCACCCCATATACACTTACTGCTACACTTCGTTAGTAAAAAGATACTACCGAAGAGGTCGCCATGGCTGAATAGTGGATCCGAGATGGTAGAGACTTTAGCGAGGAGGTCACCGTGGCTAAATGGTAGAGACGGGGTTTGAAAAGTGACTAGCGAGGAGGTCACCGTGGTTGAATGGTGGAGACAGGGGTGGAAAAGATACTAGCGAAGAGGTCGCCGTGGCTGAATCGTGTATACAAAATGGTAGTAATCTAGCGAGGAAGTCGCCATAGCTGAATGGTGGAGACGGGGTGGCAAAGTGACTAGCGAGGAGGTCGCCGTGGCTGAATAGTTGATCTGAAATGGTAAAGTGACTTGCGAAGAGGATATTTTGGCTGAATGGTGGAGACGGGGGTGGAAAAGATACTAGCGAAGAGGTTGCCGTTACTAAATGGTGGAGACAGGTGGAAAAGTGACTAGCGAGGAGGTCAAGTGGCCGATTGGTGGAGGCGGGCCGGGAAAGATACTAGCGAAGAGGTCACTGTGGCTGAATGTGGAGACGGGGTGGCAAAGTGACTAGCGAAGAGGTCGCCGTGGCTGAATGGTGGAAGCGTGTGTGGTAAAAATACTAATGAAGAGGTTACCATGGCTGAATGGTGGAGACGGGGTTGGAAAAAATACTAGCGAAGAGGTCTTCTCTAAAATTGTCTTTTCGTGGTAGGTAACGAGCACATAAGACTGTTCTTCTTTTGCTCCTTCCTCAGCCAATCGATCAGCGCTGGCGTTTCCAGGTACTTCACAGTGGGATGACAGCCACTGTATGGTGACCTTATGCCGACGGCTAAGTTCAGAAAGTAGTGTTCTGAGTACTGGCAACGTCCCAGACAGGAGAGTCCCGAGCACTGATTTTGCATCTGTCAATAGCACCTAATGATACAGCCGAGACACGAGGGTAATGGCTACGAGTGGTCAAATATGGCGCTGCTTCCGGTCGCATGTATAATGGCTACAAGCAGACCACGTGCTCATTGGCTACGAGTGGTCAAAGATGGCGACACATTGTAACACACGTGGTTTATTGGCCACAACCAGAAAACGTGCTCACTGGCTTAAACCGGTCAAAGATAGCTCTGCATCCGATCACACGTGGGTAATTGTCACATCCGATCAAATATGGCGCTGCTTCCGGTCGCTTTTGTAATGGCTAAACCATACCACGTGTTCACTAGCTAAAACCGGCCAAAGATGGCGCTGCATCCGAGCACACGTGCGTAATGATCACATCCGTTCAAATATGGCGCTGCTTCTGGTCGCATGTGTAATGGCTTCAACCAAACCATGTGGGCAATAGCTACATCCGGTCAAAGAGGATGATCCTTCCTGTCACATACATAATGACACAACCAAACCACGTGGATAATGACTCAACCTGCAAAGATGGTGTCGCATCCGGTCACGTGTGTAATGGTACAACCGAGACACGCGTTAAGAGGGATATTACAGAAAAAAGGGTGTCCTGTCGGTTGTCGAGCCAGGGAACCTAACTCATGTTGATCACCATGTATTGGAGTGATTCCACTACATCGTCAACGTTGCACCCGAAGGCTAAAATGGTCTCTCTTCTCTCTCTCTCGTTTAAATCCGTTAGAGTGTTTCACCGAGTAACACCAATGAACATCCCGACATCAATACACCATAAGACAGCATCGCTTGTAGTATACACGCGTGTAAACTATTCATCACATTGGCCGACTAAGTCCGTTGGATAGGAAAGATATGATCACCGACGTCAGTAGAGGAAGACATTATTTTACCTAACAACTAGAGGTTCATACAGCGACGAGTGGCTAGTGCAACCTACAACCTATCAAATGTATAATATTACACACGAACACAACAAAATATCCTGACTCATCCTTAGGTGTCTCATGTAACATGGCATGTCAGTGTCCGCTGTCTAACTAGCGACGTTAGCTCGACTCAAAGCAAGCATTTTACACGTTCACTTCCTCTCTGTATGTCAATACGGGACTTTGCATCATTCCACATAAACACATTTCCAAGACCAATATATGCTTTTCAGAAAATATGTTAGCCAAATGGAAGACAAATATAAGTCAAACTTATAATTATCTCCACCAAACTTATGAAAAGTGGGAATATTTGTTAACCAAATGGGGAAAATCTTGGCCAATGTAGTATACTGTCTTACAAGCCGTTACTAGCTGTCAAGATGTTCTCAAATCCAAACCCATTTTACAAGAACATAAACTGCAATCACCACCGGTACGATTCAACTTGGGGGAAAATGGTAAATCGACACCTCCTAGATTGGAAAACGCGCAGATCACGAATCAGAGTGAATGCGAGAAAAACTTGAACTCGGAAATAGCTGAGATTAAAAACAGCAACAACTGGTCTCAGATTCTCACTTGCCACAAACACGTTGTAACTACAAGAAAGGTGACCGTGTCTGCAGAATATGGTAGCTCTACTGGCTACGATTAATTTTGAAAGTTAAAAGTCTAGTGAGAATAGTAGGACCAGAAATCAGCAGCCAGTTTATTTGGAAACTCCACCAAATTCGAACACCTGACATCTGTGGTGGTCATGTCTGTGAAGTCATTTAATTGAAATGAGGTAAACAATACTATATTTTATATTAGTTAAGTTTAGTCTGTGAGCCTATTTCCCGAGAAGAGTTGGTAAGTCAAACATGTTGTAAACCATGTGGTTAGTTCTTAAGAAATTAATTTAGTGAAAGCTAAATAATATTATATTCAGTTATCATAGTCATAGATAAACTGTACATTAGGAGAAAACTACAGTTAGTTTAATTTTCTCCCTAGCTAAACAACTTAGTTAATGTTAAGCATTAGACTGAAGTTGTACATATATTCTTAAGTAGTTCAACTCAATCAGTAGTGATTTAGGAGTGGTGAGTAACTTAAGATTTAAGATAACTAGTTTACATTGTCAACACTGATAAAGAAATTAGTGTAATGTGTAATAGTCAAGTATTTTAATTACATGAGCACATTAGTCAAGTAGATTGTTTTTGACATAAGCACATGGACAAACAAATAGTCTTCTGGTATTTCATGAACACATGAGAACCAAATAGATTCCTATAGGGATCAAAATTTTGTGTTTTGGGTTAGAGCAACCCATGTGGTGAGTCAAAGGTATTTTCAATGTTGTAAACATGTGGAATTAATATTTGTGCCACATAATAATACTTAGTCAACCGGCATGCAAGAATGGTTAAGATTCATAATGCCTGAATGGAGATTGAGTATATCACATAAATCTATGAAGAGCATGTGGGGATCCATGTATAATTTCATTGTTGCTACACATGAGGAAGTATCCTTTGAGAATCTCATAATTATGTCTAATGATAACACAAATCTATATCATTGCTGAGAGCATGTCTGTGGAGATCCATGCGTGATTTCATTATTGTTAAACAGATGTGAATGTATCATTTGTAAAACACTGCAATATGAATGACTTAATATCATCCAGGAAATATTATAATTTCTGATGAAGGATGAGATTTCATTGTAATGTCATTGTTGTTGAATCTATGAATGTATTCTGTGTAAAGCACATACATAGGCTTGATTGTCATCCATACAGATATGATTGTGTCTGATGAATGGATGAGATCTCACTGTGATGCCAATGGTGTTAAACATTTAAAGTTATCATTGGGAAATCACATAAGTATAATTACTTATCTTACATGCAAGCGAATGATCTCTGATGAAAGAGTGAAACTATCATCTATGCACATATGAATATTATGTCTGAGAATGAGTGAATGCTGAGAAGAGTAAAAGCTAACAATCAATCCCATGATAGAAGGCAACTTTTATGTGTAATGTCTTGTCTATCAGCAGAGAATATGTTCGGATTAACCCAAAACACTAATTAATCATTTAGTACACTCTGACGCATGACAACACTCTGTATCATATATCACTTATGGGACCATCATCTGGTTTTGTGCCCTAAGTACGACACAGTCCATATCATTTCATTACGAATACTACACGCATCTGGTTTTGTACCTTAAGCAAAATCCCACTTTGTATTTCATGTCACTCATGTTACCACATATGGGCTAGTGTCCTGATGAATGTAATACAATGATGATGATGATGATGATGATGATGATGATGATGATGATGATGATGATGACTGTAATAATGTAATGATAATGATGTAATGATAATGATTATAATGAGCATGATGATGATGATAAGTGAAGTACAATCTTAGTATAGACACAGTGAACAGGAGGGAATATACTCGCCTTGAAACTTTTGACTTGAAAATAATTCACCTGAATGCTATATCAAAATGGATACCACGTTGTACTTATAATGTCTATAGCAAACACTTACTACAAAGGGAAATGATTTGCAAAACCCATAATGTATGAGACCCTTTTTCTTGAATATAAGAAGAAAAGAATTAACTAGGTACAGAATAGGATGGGAAACATAATTGTCAATTCCAAATCAATCGAGGTATTACCTAACCTTTTTTTATGTGATCAACATCGAACAATTAGTATAATGAGTCACATCACGAAGATTTTGCTAAGAATTATCATGCAAAGAGTTAGAAGGAAAATACAACCTGAAATAGGAGAAGAACAATGTGGGTTTGTAGAAGGCAAGGGTACAGTAAATGCTGTGTATATACTGAGAACCATAATCGAACGTTCTATAGAAGTAAACAAAGATCCACACCTTTGCTTTATTGACTACACAAAGGCTTTTGATAAAGTGAGACATGTCAACATGATAAGGATGCTTGAAGATCTACAAATTGATGGAAAAGATCTTAGACTTGTAAAAAACATATATTGGAAACAACAAGCTGCCATAAGAGTTGATAATGAAGTAAGCCAGTATCAACCTATTAAGAGAGGTGTGAGACAGGGATGTGTAATGTCTCCAGATCTGTTTTCCCTGTACAGTGAACGTATTTTCAGAAATATTGAAGATATGAAAGGAATCAACATTGGGGGACGATGCATCAATAACATTAGATATGCAGATGATACAGTCTTGACCTGCAAAATTTAGTAGATGCGATTGTTACACACAGTGAACAACTAGGGTTAGAATTAAATTGTAAAAAGACACAGATTATAGTCGTCACTAGGAAGAACGAAATACCACAATGTAATATACAAGTAAATGTGAATATTATTCAACAAGTGAATAGGTACAATTATCTCGGAACAGTAATAACATATGATGGAAGATGCCTTGAAGAGATTAGAACAAGAATCGCCATGGCAAAAGTAGCCTTTAGCAAGATGAAAAACATACTGACCAATAAAAAGATGTCAATTGAAACGAGAAAAAGATGTTGAGATGCTACATAGAACCTGTACTTTTATATGGATGTGAAGCGTGGACAATGAGCAGTCAGGCTGAAAAACATCTGATGGCTGTAGAGATGTAGTTTCTGAGGAAAATGCAAAGAATACCATGGACAGCCAGAAAGACCAATGAACAAGTTCTTCAAGAAACAAATGAAGATCGTAAATTGATTAGAGAAATTAGACGTAGACAGTCAAAATTTTTTGGGCATGTTATGAGAAGAAATGGATTGGAGAACTTGGTGACGACTGGTAAGATCAAGGGAAACAGACCAAGGGGAAGACCTAGAAGCAAGTACCTGGATGGCTTGGCCTTGTGGCATGGTCGAGACAGAAACACGGAGCTGATCCACGACTCTGGTGATCGAGTGAGATGGCAGAACATGACCGCCCACGCTTACCGGCATGGCACATGATGGATGGATTACTTAACCTGTAAACCCTGAGGACAGGCATAGGTGAAGATGAAACTGCACATCTGCTAGTCTAAACTTGGAACACCTGATAGGGGAAGATTGGATGGAGAACAACCAATTATGTTGTGGATAACTATTTTAGAGCACGAAGACTCTTTACCCTCCACTATTTATTTTCCTAGGATCACAATTCTTTTATGTAATGACTTTGTGATTTTCTTGAAAAATATAGAGAATTTCAGTTCTGATGTTCATATTGATAGTACCTTTAGATGTATGATTGATGCTGAAATTTCAGGTAGTGGTCATACTCAGATAGATCTAGACCTGACTTTGTGAAAATTGTAGTAGCAGCTTGACTGAATGCAGTAGCCACTTAATTGAGTGAGGCAGCTGAGATAGTGAGGTCAAATGCTATTCCACAGCAACTTCCTCCAAATGTTCTCCACACTTCCAGGACAGGTATCACATATCCTTTAGTCTAGGTAAAACGGGGAGAAAAGCCGTGAGCCATAATAAACATAACCTGAAAAAAAGAACACTCATGAACATAGTCTACACTGACTGAATGCTACCGAGATCCAAGAACTGGAAGGGAGACCAACCAGGGTGTACCAAGTTTGCTTCCACAGATTATAAATATGCCAGCAGAAGACGCCCAATAATTATAATTAAGATCGGATACAGCACTGAGGACATTGTATGATACAGTGGCACAGCCAGGAGATAGATAATTAGATAGAGTTGAATATGTAAATAATCTTGTAATTTTACTGCATTGATTGTTGTATGTTATTACATGTATTGTCAACAACTTAACTGACAGGCATCATCGGGTACTTCTCACACACCCATACAAGACAACTTGCAAGTCGTGTGGGAGGCAAAATGCATGGTCCATTTTATTGCCGTTGGCTCGCTTACAAGCGGTAAACAGTCGCTAATGCAATACACAATATACAGCCACAGAATTATCTAACACAAACTGCTAACCCTATGCTAACTCTATCTACTAGTGAACACAAAACTCCTAACGTTATTCTAAACGATGTGAACGCCCCAAGTCCAGTCTCCCGTCTGCCGAACATCTCTCCCGTGGTTACACACCACGCGGGGGTGACCTTCTCCTTCGTGCGTGTTACCTCACATCGCACGCTGCTGGCAAAACGTGGCCTGTTGAGTGTCTACTCAACTGTGCTCTGGCTTCATGAGGTGTGGTGGTATCGTGATTAGAGTGCTAACTCTCTGCACACCGCCTGCGTGTATCATGAGGGAGTGGCTAACCTTCCACTATTCCCTCATCTCCCCTGCTCTTGCCTCGGGCACCGCATCTCCTCCTGGTCCCTCCAGGATTGACCGCTCTCCCTGGCGGAGGGGATGTGGTCGAGTCTTTGACACACACCCGCCCCTCTTGTGTTGCGTCATCAACTTTCACTTATTGGTTGTGACGCAAGGAGGTTTCTACACAAAAAATTAGTGTCTCTAATTTTTGTCAAAGACTCTAGATAACCTGGCTCTGGGCTTTCCAATAGACTATTAACAACTATTGTCACAATGTAGTAAAGCCTCACTTGGCTACTGGCAATCGCCACAAACTTGCCTGGTTGGCGTGAGCCCCTTCTCACATGCTATATTATATTTATCAGAGGTATGTCTGAACCGGACCGTTGTCTTATAAGACCTGCCCTCACATAGTAAATTAACTTACTACCCATACAAAGTTGACTTTCTTAGGGTCAACACATGAATTGCTTCATGTCCCCCATATAATATTTAACAACCATTCTACAAGAGTGTGTGCGACAGGCTTTACCTCCTTCGCTTCCGCGCGTAAGACTTTATTTCACTGTTAATTTAGTTCTTCGTTGTCTATTATGTCCCCTGGCCCAAAGTTATCTGCCTTTGATCTACAAATAGTGTATGCAATTTATATGTTTGTTTTTCTGGTTGTTTGCGTGTTTGGATGTAATAAATCTACTAATCTAACTTCTACCCTATATTTCTAACTTATATGTGTATGTATGTTAGTTTTTTGAGTGTCATAATTTTAGTTCAATGTGGCCACAAACAGGTGTATAACACTAATTCGTGACTACATTCCATTGTTATGAAACCCAAAATACTGTAATCTAAGTTCTAAACTATATCACAGACAACACATTCACACCTAACACAATTTCCCTAGCGAAAACCAACATTAACGCAAACAAATATTAAAAGTCGTGGCAGGCAGCAGAAGAATTTGCTGACTGCTTGCATTCTCTCCCGTCTATCTTTCATTCATTCTCACTTTCACACTTCTGTCATACTCCTTTCACCCTTACTTCTATCACACATCACTCATCCCTCCATACTTATTCTTCTGCTTATTTAAAAACCTTGGAGTGAGACTGTACACGTTTGGCTCAGTTTGAGATGATTGAGCCTCATGACTGTGCGCTAGTCATTGCACGAGTCATATATGTACATTATATTTACATGGGCGAGACAGGGTTGATGGCTTGTCCCTTTGATCTCATCATCTAGTATGTTACACTAACCTAAAGTATCATATTTTATATTATAATAAACTATTCTCCTTTTATAACTAAGTATTTAATGTGTTACCTAAGTTCTATTATGTTAATTATATTATCTGTTTATCCTACTCGTTATGTTTATCTAATCTAAGGGATGTAATGTAACTATTTAAATGTAATTAGTGTGATATGAGTTATGTACCTTAATTACCTGGATGATGTGAACATAAATTATGTACTTTTCTAATACTATACTATCTAATGTTGTTAGATTGAAAATGAATCATATGATTAATGTTCTTAATCTAAATTATGTAAATGATGTATGTAAAATGATAATACTAATTACTGGTAATGTTTGATCGATGGTATGGTTTTCCTTAATATGGAATAAACTAACCTAAACTAAAGCTAAATGAAATGTAACACTCTAAATGGTACTATTTCTATTAAAATTTTACTTTAGCTTGTAATTACCTATTTTTTTACGTCTAACCTAATATTTTAAGCTAAATAGCTGGGTTGATTACTGTACTAACTATACTATTTAAATAAATGAGAATTATTATATTACCTAATTCTATCTCTCATCTATCACTATGTTAAAATATTATCTTACATATCACATTAAGTTTATATACATGGTATTCAGTTCTCTCAGGTTAGTAGTTGCCTTCATGTTTGTATATTGGTATAGGCACAATATAACTACATAATTTGCCTGGGTATCTGAAATACATTTTACGGTCATAATAATGTTCATCGGTAGTGCACGTGTAGAGATTCGCTGGTGTCGTAGCTTAGTCTTTATGTGTCTGAAATTAAGCACTGTTCTGACACTGTTTTCTACATTTCACACAAATCATACACCGGACTGGAGCTTAGTTGGAAATGAGCTGTCCTGATTCACACGGTAGTATCTAAGTTCTGTAGCACAGTTCTCCAGTTAATGTCTACGGACACATGATAGTTCGTTGTACTTGGTACACTCTTAAGCACACCATGGGTGTATATGTAACCTATTTTACATAGCATATTGTACTGTATTCATGTACTAACTATCACTCTACATTATTATGTGGGATTTCAGGTATTATTACCTCAGATGGTAAAATTAGTGACCACCTGTATATCCGGTCATTTTGATGCACACCACTTTCTATGACCGTGATCGGGGAGTTGTCGGTCTGGACAATGCAGTGAACATCCGTCAGAACTCGATGGAGCTTTCTCACTGCATAGATGACGCTTAGGGTTGCAACTGTGATATGCAATCTCTGGACTCAGCAGGTGTGATCTTACGGCTCACGTAGCAACTCGGGTGGAAGATGCCCTCAAAAAATTGGCCTAGTACTGCTAGCATCTGTCCTAGAATAATAAACGAGCCTAGGATTAGGCAAGCGGAGGATTGGAATATTTACAAAAAAGAATTTTCAATTTTTGACAATGCAGAAATTAATAATGCATCTTTCACATTTCATTCCACAAATGCTTTTAAAACATTGGAATATAGAATTATAATTTCTGAGTAATTTACTAATTCCAAAAGGCTTCTGACCTGTTTCTTTCTGTTAGACATGGTCAGATTCATAATTTTGGTACTAATTTTCAGGTCAGTCTATAGTTGGACTTGAGAAATGACATGACCCAAAAATGAATTTATTTTAGGCATAATTTGACTTTGCTTGGTTTGACAGTGAGACCGAAGAGTCGCACTCTGTCAAAGGCATGTCTCAGTTTCAGTAGGTGTATTGTCCAGTCATCAGTATTCTGATTTATTCATGTGTATTCTGTAAGTTCACTACATGTATGCCCCTCGTCGGATTTGCCAGTCTCACTAACTAGTGTAGTTGCGCTATGTATGTCTGTCGTCTGATCACTAGGTGTTGGTGCACTATGTTCGTCTGTCACTACTTCTGTCTCTTGTCTTGAAAAGTGAGGTTTACGCATGTTGACATGGAATATCTCTAAGTGTCTGTTTATCGATATTTCATAGTCAACATGTACCATGGTTATGTACCACCTTGAATAGTCGTTGCCATTTCGTTGGTATGGAAGTAGCCTAAATCTGTCTTGATCAAGTTCAAGATCACTGGTTCTTGCACCGTTGTTTGTGTGTTTGTGGTAGAACTGACCCTTCCTCTATCAAATGGCTTGGGAGCCAGTATAGAAGGTTGTACTTCAGTTGTAGGATGTCTACCCTTAAACTTTTGTACCAATTGTTGACAGACATTACACGCAAATACATTATGAAAACATAATTTTATCTTCTTGAAAAAACCTGGTCTGGTGTTGTTGTATGCAAGATGACCAGTCACCGGTGTTTTATGTGCATATTTTGGCATAGTTAACCGGTGTTGTTCAGGTAACACCTGTTCATGGTTACCAGTAGCATGACCTGTAGTTGAAATGCCATTCTTACGTCTAAATAAACAAGATGCATTTTTGGTCACTCTGGCTTTGACCTTTAACAATTTTAAGTATGGAGACACATTAAGAGTAGATTTCTGGTGGTGTAAAAGTTTCTGTTTGTTTGTGTCATCTGTGCTGGTTGTAGAAAGCATCAGTAGTGTCTCATCTTGTAATATGTTATGATGTTTTGAAGTGTCTGTTTTGGCTGTTGTAATAGTTGCCTTTACTTTTTCCCATGCAACTATTTCATCAATCGTACAATGTTTTAGTTGGGGTAAGCACCCCAGAATTAAATCAGTACAAGGGTTGTTCAGTATTGCACAGGTAAAGGTACCAGAGAGAAAAGGAGAGTCAATCTGGGCTTTTGCCAAAGGGTAGATTTCAATGTTACCCGAAAAGGTACGGCATTTGACAGTATCACCTGTGTAATCACCCGGATTCACCAGTTCTTTCCGAAGACCAATAAGGGTACTGCCGCTGTCCAGCAAACACTGGCATGCTACATCATTGACCATCGCATTGTGGAACACAAGATTGCCTCTGGAGGCTACTGCTGCGTTTACACTCTCAGATGAGCATAGTACTGTATGTCCACATTCTAGTTTCGCGTCTGTATGGAATTGGTGACATCGTTCACAGCTGTCGAAGCTCAACATATCGTATGCACCACAAACATTTTCTGCTTGGTTATTAGGTAAGTCACTTTCACTCTCAGACTCATTCTCACTACCACCATCTGAAGAGGTGTCAATCAAAATGGCATTACTGGCTTTCATACGCTGCCGGCCAAGGCACTTATTACTATAATGGCCATAACAGGAACAAAAAAAACATTTGATTGCACGCCTGTATGCAGATCTTTTACTTTGCTGTTTCTTGATCACATTTTCAAGATGCGCCGGATAATTTGGCGATTTGTCACACATAGCATAAGTGTCATGTAAAAGGTGACAATGGATACATTTTTCCATTTTCCTATCTTTCTTATCGTATTTCTGATAAGGTTTCCTATTACTTTGGTAGTTTTTAGTTTGGTCTTTGACAAAGGAAACTATTTCAGAGTCATTTGAGGTCTTAAACACATCTCTGTTAGAAGAAAAATATGCTGATCCTTTCTTTTCAAACTGCTCTATGTTTTCAATGTCTGACTGCTGCAAAAATTTGGCAAAAGGAGAAGGTAATGGTGGATATAACCTTATCCATAGTAATTAAGTTTTTTAATCTATCAAAGTCTTTTCCTATGTTAGCTGCTTTAAGCCACCTGTTTAGTACACTCTGTACATTTGAAACATAATCAATAAAGGTTTCACTAGGTTTAGGTTTTAGATTTGAGAACTGAACTTGATACCCAGGGGCATCAAGTAAAAAGTGCTGCATAATCCTATCATGGATGTATTGATAGCTAGATCTAAGCTCTGTTGGTATAGTTTCTATTACTTTAAGGGGCTCACCACTGAGATTTTTTGTATAAATTGGGGCCCACATCTCTAATGGAACTTGGTGGTATTTAAATTGATATTCTACATTCTCTGTCCATGCTGATATTGAGTCTTCTTTACAATATGGTTTGATAATATTTTTGTATTTGTTGAACTTATTTTCTTCTTGTTGACTTCTTAATTTAGTGGCAGAGATTTCTGCGTGTGAGTCTACATCCATGCTTTTCATCTTTAATTGTGTCTCTGATTCTACTTGAATTTGTTTTTCTTTAACTCTTGTCATTTCATCTATCTCTTTTTGTTTTAGATCTCTCTCTTGATCTATTTGCTTTTGCTTTAGATCTAATTCCTTTAGCTTAATCTCCTTATCAGGTTCTAACTGCTTGTTGTTTAATCTCTAATTCTTTTTGCTTAATCTGTTAGTCATCTTCTAGGCTGTTTCGGTTTTGTTGATCTCAGCTAGTTGACAATATCTTTTGATGCTGTTCTTTCTTGTTTCTCTTTCTCGTGCGCGTTCGGTCTCTTTCATGCATTCTTCTTTTCGTATAGCGATTCAGCTGTCTCAGCATCTTTTGCTTCTTTAAATTTCTGATCAGCATATTGTTGTAGCTCTTTACCTGTGTATTGTAGCTCTTTACCATCTTTTATAAAGTCACTTAAAGTCGCCATGTTATCTGGTAATTGGCTAGCGTTTACCTACACTGATTTGTTTATTTACCTATTTATCTACAATGTTATCTATTTGTTCCTCGTTGAGGACTATTAATTTTATTTCCAGTTTATGTGTTGCACAAAATTATATGTTGGAATATCAGAGCACAAAAAATATGATAGTGTCTCACAAGCTGAAAAAGAGATGCACTATTAATCACAATGCATGCCAAAATATATAAGTGTACTCAGCTTTAACGTTCCCGAGGATCGGGGAACGGAACTCCGTTGCCACAGGTCACCTTGGTACTTTAGGGTGGAGACACGTGTCGTTACCAGCAAACTATATTTGGTATACAGGGCCGTAATCAGGTGTAGTTCGCCCTTTGATATGCAGGGCCGTAGTAATCAGGCCTATTACACGATATGTTAACCCAGACCCCTAAGGACAATGACTTAGACAATGACAGACAGGTTCACGAACAACTAGAATATGTATTAAATAAATTAAATGTCAATGTCCTGTCTTTGCTCTATCAGTTATTGCCTTACGTTACTAATCTATTTAATTTCTGTACGTGTTGTGCAGGCAAGTATCATCTGCCTGGCCACAAAATAGTTCCATCGTGACGGTAAACACAGGGAAAATATGACCGAAAATATGCATATCTGCTTTTAAAGAAATAAAAATAACATCATAATGTTTAAATAAATAAATATATTCCTTTAGTAGTTGAAATAAATAAATAATAAATGATATAACGTACCGATTCAGGCGGGCAGCCGTTTAGCAATTCTCTACACACTCGATTGCTGTATGCTAATGAGCCCAGACGACTGTTTGTCAATCATCTGACGTCACAGCACAGCGCGATGAAAAATCGATATTGTCGGCTGGCTTTGTATCGCTCCGCCGTGAATCATTTTTGGTACTCATTTCTCAACAAAAAGGTAAATATATAAATAAATATGAGAAAACAAGAATATTAATACTTACAGCTTTGATGAATACATACTTTGACTAAATAAATATTTCATAAACACAATTAAACAGTTTAATACGTCACGATAGGCACATTTCTAGCTTGCAAAATTCTCTCGTCTGCACAAATCACCGTCACTACACAAATTAAACCCTAGTCTAGAGCCTCGTGGACGAGTGGAGTAGCTTGAATATTACATTCAAGCTTCACTTCTGACAACCACAATTACCCTTTACTGTGGGTATTAGCTTGGCGCTTTCGTCCAAGCACCACTTCTGACACCACAATTACCCTGGCCTGTCAACAACTTAACTGACAGGCATCATCGGGTACTTCTCACACACCCATACAAGACAACTTGCAAGTCGTGTGGGAGGCAAAATGCATGGTCCATTTTATTGCCGTTGGCTCGCTTACAAGCGGTAAACAGTCGCTAATGCAATACACAATATACAGCCACAGAATTATCTAACACAAACTGCTAACCCTATGCTAACTCTATCTACTTAGTGAACACAAAACTCCTAACGCTATTCTAAACGATGTGAACGCCCCAAGTCCAGTCTCCCGTCTGCCGAACATCTCTCCCGTGGTTACACACCACGCGGGGTGACCTTCTCCTTCGTGCGTGTTACCTCACATCGCACGCTGCTGGCAAAACGTGGCCTGTTGAGTGTCTACTCAACTGTGCTCTGGCTTCATGAGGTGTGGTGATATCGTGATTAGAGTGCTAACTCTCTGCACACCGCCTACGTGTATCATGAGGGAGTGGCTAACCTTCCACTATTCCCTCATCTCCCCTACTCTTGCCTCGGGCACCGCATCTCCTCCTGGTCCCTCCAGGATTGACCGCTCTCCCTGGCGGAGGGGATGTGGTCGAGTCTTTGACAGTATAATCAATAGCTCCATTTATATATAATAAATGATGACAATTACGGGTTAATTTCTCTTTGAGATTTCTCTTGTCATAGTAAAATTATTGTAAGCAATTACCCTGATTAATTATTTATTGGTAGAGGAGAGGCAAGGAACCACACCTAAAGACATTTGGGATACTCAGTAAAAATTTCACTGTTTTCCTGGAGATATTCTTTAATTCTCCAAAACTCTATTTAATGGTCTCAAATTATTGAGCCAGTAACAGCTAAAGTAATTTTAACGGGCAGGATCATATTGAGAAAGAGGAACTGAGGATCCTTTATCACTTTCGGGTTGAGCCATCAACTATTTATCCGACAGCCAAGTAAGAAACTTTGTTAGCCAAATGGGAAAAATATTGACCAAGTAACGAAATAAATTGACCAAATTTATGAAAAGTCGGAAACTTTGTTTACCAAAGGTGAAGAAATATCGACCAAAGAGAGAAATATTTCAACTAAACTTATAAAAAGTAGGAAAATATGTCAGCCAAATGGGGATAAAGGTCGGCCAAATTTCAACGAAACTTATAAAAAGAAGGAAAAAGATTGACTAAGTAACGAAATAGCTCGTCGAAACTTATGAAAAATAGGAACAATTGGAAACAAATCTTGGCCAGGTAAGAAAATGTGTTAGTCAAATGGGAAAATATTGACCAAGTAACGAAATACATCGGCCAAATTTATGAAAAGTCAGAAACTTTGTTAACCAAAGGTGAAAAGATATCAGACAAAGAGAGAATTATTTCAACTAAACTTATAAAAAAGTAGGAAAATTTGTCAGCCAAATGGGACAAAGGTTGGCCAAAACAGAAATATCTCAACCAAACTTATAAAAAGAAAGTAAAAGATTGACCAAGTAATGAAATAGCTCGTCGAAACTTATGAAAAGTAGGAACAATTGTTAACCAAATGGGAAATATCTTGTCCAAGTAAGAAAATTTGTCAGCCAAATAGGACGATATTGACCAAGTAACGAAATACATCAGCCAAATTTATGAAAATTAGGAAATTTTGTCAACCAAATGTGAAAAATATTAACAAAATTTCAACCAAACTTATAAATATCTCAGCCAAACTCATGAAAACTAGTAACATTTGTTAATCAAATGTGAAAAGGTTGGCCAAATTTCAACCAAACTTATAAAAGTAAGAAAATTTGTTAATCAAATGTGGAAAGGTTGACCAAATTTCAACCACGCATACAAAAAGTAGGAAACTTTGTTAACCAAATTTGAAAAGTTTGGTCACATTTTAAACAATCTTATAAAAAGTAGGAAACTTTGTTAACCAAATGTGAACAGTTTGGCCAAATTTCAACCAAACGTATAAAAAGTGGGAAACTTTGTTAACCAAAGTTAAAAATGTTGGCCAAATTTCATCCAAACGTATGAAAAGTAGAAAATTTGTTGACCAAAGAGGAACAATGTTGGCAAAATACAGAAATATCTCGACCAAACTTATAAAAATCTCGTCCAAACTTATTAAAAGTAAGAAACTTCATTAACAAAAGGTTAAAAAAATATGGGCCAAGTAAAGAAATATAGCATCCAAATGGGAAAACAAAATATCTCACGTTGTCATTTCACATTCGCAATAGCGTCAAGTCTCCAACCAACCACGTCTGCCTAAATGACCCCTTAAGTACCATCTACCTCATCTTGTAACCGACTTGCAACGTTTCATACCACTAAACACTACCATTCTCTTTTATTACACCACAACCGATTTTCTGCTGACTGGGCAATTTCCAACCTACTAGAGATAATCGTATGTCCCCTATGCAAACAACAGCTGTATTTCAGAAAATTTAAAGTATTTTATGCAATAAGTCACTATCGTTGAATTAAAAAGAAATAAAATTTCAACAATAAAATTGTACAAACATTAAGAATTGAATTTCTCTTTATTGTTTCCAAATTGAATGTTTCATGTAGAAATTTAATTGTTATATATATATATATATATATTGCCGAACGTTGGGCGGCGCTTACCAAACCCGACACCCCACATTGTGCCAACGGCTTCGGGCGGAAGAGTGCAATTGGGAGGGTACTAGCCTTATCCTGGTGCGAGGAAATGCAACCCAAAGACAAAATGTCATGGCAGGGCAGACCAGACCCTAAGCCTTGGTTGGCGGCTAGTCTAGGATCGAAGCTCCGACAGGCGGACAGTTAGAGCATTGCTTTGCTGATCCAGCAGCTTCTGCAGCTTGTCTTGTTCTAGATGTAGGGGTGTTACCTTTCCTCTGGAGTTAAATAGGCGGGCCGAGAGAGGGATCATGCTGCATGGGCAACACATGATCTCTATATTTTAGCCCAGGCTTTGTGCTATGGAGAGGCAATAACTCCATCCCTGGTCTTAACTGGTCTCGGAATCAAAGCGAGAGGCAACTGTTACGGGTTATAAGTCCCTGTCAATTGGCGTAGACATGGGGCGCCACGCGTTGCCTCTGACGGTGGGAGACACCTACAGGTGTCACTGATCAGCTACCGCCCGCCTCAAGCTGGGCAGCCCCCGGCCAATTGGGTGCTGATCCGCCACAGCCTGCCTGCTTCAATGGGTGCTTGGGGCTAGGACAAAATCTGAATCGCAGGCTGTAAAACCAATGCACCAGGTACAAATAAAAATAAAAATAGAAACCTCAAGCTACGGCTTGCAACCTGGAACGTGAGAACCATGTGTCCAGGATTTTCCACTGACTTGACCAATATTGACGATGTGAGAAAAACGGCTGTGATTGATGCCGAACTCAATCGTCTTAACATTGATATTGCTGGCCTGCAGGAGACTCGCCTCGCTGAGGAAGGGTCACTCAGGGAAAACAATTACACCTTTTTTGGAAGGGTAGAGGGCAGGCAGAAAAAAGGCAACACGGTGTGGGCTTTGCAGTGAAGAATTCGCTACTGGGAATGATTGAAATTCCAGCAGGAGGAAATGAAAGACTATTATCCCTGCGCTTGGCAACCTCTTGTGGTTTTGCCACCATTATTACTGCATATGCACCGACACTCGATTCCTCTGATTATGTGAAGGATTCGTTCTATGAGGAGTTAGACTCCGTGATCAAGGCAGTTCCAAAATCTGACTACATTTATATGCTCGGTGATTTCAATGCTCGTGTGGGCAAGGACTCGAGTTCATGGCCAGTGTGCCTTGGAAAATACATCGGTCGCATGAATGAAAATGGGCAAAGGCTGCTGGAGCATTGCACCAGTAATGACCTATGTATTACAAACTCCTTTTTTAAAACAAAAGAGATGCATAAGGTCACATGGAAACATCCAAGATCCGGCCATTGGCACCAGCTGGACTTCATCATCACACGGAGACAACATCTGAACCATATATCATTGACTCGAAGTTACCACAGTGCTGACTGTGATACGGATCATTCTTTGGTTGTTGCAAGGGTTAGACTGAGACCAAAGAGAATCTACACAGCTAAACACAAATCTAGCCCCAGGATTAATATTATTAACACTCACGATCCTGAAAAGTGCTTTCAGTTTCAACAGCAACTTGAAGACGCTTTCACTGATACACCAGAAAATTGTACAGTAAATGAAAAGTGGGGTCAACTTAAGGAAACTCTTTATAAAACTGCCGTAGGGGTTTACGGCACTGTGGATCATAAGAGGCAGGACTGGTTTGCGGCAAACAGCGAGACTCTGCAGCCCTTGATTGATAAGAAGAAGATAGCTCTCTTAAGAAACAAGGAAAGACCAACGCGTAACACTCTGAGTGAGCTAAGGCAAGCTAGGAAGGATGTGCAAAAGGCTGCCAGGCAGTGTGCAAATGATTATTGGATCAAGTTATGTGAGTCCATTCAAATCGCAAGTGATAAGGGAAACATCAGAAGCATGTATGAAGGAATAAAGAAAGCCTGTGGTCCAGTGATCAAAAGAAGTGCACCATTGAAAACCTTGACTGGAGAAATCATCACTGATAAGAAACAGCAGATGGACAGATGGGTAGAGCACTATTTGGAGCTTTACTCAAGTGAGACCAAACTAGCGGATGATGCCCTCAACGCCATAGAGGCTCTACCAACTCTTGACCACCTGGACACACTTCCCACCATAACAGAAGTTAAGTGTGCTATAAATGAACTTGCATCTGGCAAGGCTCCAGGTAAGGATGGGATTCCAATAGAGGTTATCAGGAGTGGGCAAGACACACTCACTCTACAGATCCACCAGCTAATAGAGCTATGCTGGCGAGAAGGACAAGTCCCACAGGATTTCAAAGATTCAAGCATCATAACACTGTACAAGAACAAGGGCGATCGGAGCGACTGCAACAACTATAGGGGTATCTCACTTCTGTGTATTGTTGGAAAAGTATTTGCCAGAATTGTTCTGCGCAGACTTCAAGTCCTAGGAGATCAAGTCTACCCCGAATCACAGTGTGGCTTTCGACAGAACCGGTCTACCATTGATATGATATTCTCATTGCGACAAATGCAAGAAAAATGCCGTGAACAGAATCAACCACTGTTTATTGCCTTCATCGACCTCACAAAGGCATTTGATTTGGTCAGTCGTGAGGGTCTGTTCAAGGCACTAAAGAAGATTGGCTGCCCACCAACTCTTCTGTCCATTGTGGAATCGTTCCACACAGGCATGAAGGGTATAATCAAGTTTGATGGTGCAACTTCTGAAGAGTTTGAAATCAAGAGTGGAGTTAAGCAAGGTTGTGTACTAGCTCCCACCCTCTTTGGAATATACTTTTCACTTCTACTGAAATATGCCTTTCGTGATCAGGATGGTGGTATATACATTCACTCACGCTCAGATGGCGGCCTCTACAATGCTCAGAGATTGAAGGCCAAGACCAAAATTAGGAGGGTACTGATCAGATAGTTGCTTTTTGCAGATGATGCTGCAGTTACGACCCACTCTGAGGAAGAATTGCAATATCTACTATCTGCATTCTCATATGCTTGTTCTGAATTTGGTTTAACAATTAGCAAAAAGAAGACACAGATTATGTCACAAGGTGCACATGGGGTACCATCAATCTTTATTGACGACGCCGAACTAGAGATGGTAGACCATTTTACATATCTAGGATCAGTGGTAAATAGCAAATTATCCCTAGATCAGGAAATCAACATCCGGATTGGTAAGGCAGCAACAACAATGAACAGGTTAAGAAAAAGAGTCTGGGAGAACAGGAAGCTTACTGCCAAAACAAAAGTCCTTGTCTATCAAGCCTGTGTCCTTAGTACTCTTCTTTATGGCAGTGAAACCTGGACAACTTACTCACACCAAGAGAAACGTTTAAACAGCTTTCATATGCGGTGTCTGCGAAGAATTCTTGGTATTAAGTGGCAAGACAAAATCACAAATACTGAAGTATTGGAAAGATCAGGTTGTGTGACGGTTTATTCCATGCTCAGTCTTCGTAGACTTAGATGGATAGGACATCTTAGGAGGATGGATGATGGTAGAATACCAAAGGACATCTTTTTTGGTGAATTACAGATGGGTAAGAGATCTCAGGGTCGGCCTCTACTACGATACAAAGATGTGTGTAAGCGGGACATGATTGATACAGGCATTGATAATGCACATTGGGAGCAAGTCGCCGCTGAACGTGTTGCATGGAGGGCAAAGATCAGAAATGGAATAAAGACAAAGGAGAAAATTATTGCAGATAAGTCACACACCGAGCGTATGAGACGTAAGATGGTGCATGATGGTGGAAATGACCACGTGTTCACATGCACCCACTGTGAACGGACATTTACAGCGCGAATTGGCCTTATCAGTCACATTCGCTACCGCCATAGGTAAAAGTTATTATGCCTTTTTAAAGCACAAACTATCGTCTGTCAAGATGGCAAGGTGCCAATGGGATATATATATATATATATATATATATATATATATATATATATATATATATATATATATATATATATATATATATATATATATATATATATATATATATATATATATATATATGAAGGTGAGAGCCATAGAACCTTTTTTCTCACTCTAAAATCCGTCTTCTTCTTCCTCTTTACCTGAACGCAAAGGGTGTCCCCCTTCCCGTTGGCAGTCAACAGTAGGTATAGGACAGGGGTGTGAATCTCCCCTATTCTGAACAGACAAACTTGACACCAGTATCGTCATGACTGCATTATACTCATTATTAGAAAGCAGTGCAGGCACTGAACGTAAGTATTAAAACGCCCAGTAGGGAATTACAAGCTGGGCCTGTGTGCAAGATCTGCCAGACATGCAACTTATATTTCATTCCTCCTAACTCCAGTTACGAGCAAGAGCAGATGAGAGGAAATAATCAGTTTTTCACTCTCTCACTCCCTGTGTGTTATTTGGAGATACTGCATGTTAGAAGTAGAGCATTTATCAGCGCACATGAGTGGCAATATCTTGTCTCCTAAATAGTTGTCTTGTAGAAGAAGAGGGCTCTCAGATTGTATTTACAAGAATGCATAATAGTGCATAGATGAATTTGTCTTCATGCAGCATCAAAGTGCATTCATTAATGGCGTTGGAATCATAGACTGGATTAGATCTCAGAAGAAAACGAAGCGAGGCGTTGCAATATGGCGACAATGTTTGGAGGCAGGGTCTCTAAACGGTCTCTCAGAAATAGAGAGAATATTTCTTGGTGTAGAGATTTCCCAAATCACACAAATACTTCGGACAACATGTGTTACCTTGACCATTCCCTTTAAAATAATCCCAGAACCACAGTCTTACCCGAGATTGATGAGGAGGGCACATCAATTTAGGCATTATACAGGAACACGTTCTGTCTCCATGAAATATTAAATCAAGTGTGCCGTTTGGACGATCTAGCTATCCCAAGGTGCAATGTGGGACGCGATCTGATCCCCTCAGGCCAATATTGCTTTGGAACGCTGCCCTGGTTCACAATTTGTTTGATATGTCTAATATTAAACATGACACATACATGTCCCATGGTGTTGAAAGGTTCAAGGTGGTGCATGCAAGTTTCCGATGTGTGTTCATGCCGCGAATTAGTGGAGATTGAGTCCATTACGTTATAATATTCTTGCCATCTTTCTAGAATTTGTCTAGATTCTGTTAGGGTATTTCTTTCCCAACTTGGCACACATAACATTTAATTGAGGTTAAACATTCTTGTCAGTAACTTCATTTCTTTGAACATTTCGTAATCTCTTCCATTCTTATGATATTGCTCTATTTTAATACAACAATCTTGTATATATTGATGTTTGTACTTTCTTGTATTCTTTCTTATTTCACGTGTTAAAGATTTATACTTGATTCTACTGTTATCGGCTTCTCTTTTCTTTTTCAGTTCCCTTCGTTGTTTTATTAATACTAACGTACATGGGGTAATTCATGGCTTATATTGCTTAGTCCTGGTGGGAATTAATTATTTGGCTCTCTTATCAAGATATATCTAGCTTGAACTGCCAGTTCATCGGGTGTAATTTCCTCTTGAACAGACATCAAGACCCTGAAACGGTTCCTCACTTCTACATGCATCTGGTATATTTGTGAGATCAAAACGAAGTGGCCTTGGTCCTTGGGTAAGCTTTTTGAGTTTGAATTTCAGATCTATTTCTAATAACTGATGATCTGTATCACATTCTGCACTTCGTAGGGTGTTTGCAGATGTTATGCTTGATCTCCATCTTCTTTGTATTAAAATATAATATATCTGATGTTTGGTAATACTGTCCGGGGACGTCCATGTGTAGAGTTTTCTTGGGTGTTGTTTAAAAAGTGTGTTGGCTATAGTTAACTCATTTTCCGTTCAAAATTCAATTAATTTGTCACCTGCATCATTTCTATTTCCCAACCCAAATTTTCCTAAAACGTGTCTCTCATTTTCACCTCTTCCTGTAAATACTTTAGCATTAAAATCTCCCATTATTATTGTTATATCATTATGACAAATCTTATTTAATGTGTCTTGCAGTGTGCTGTAAAAATCTTCAATATGTCGTGTGATGTATATAGTTAGTTTTATACACAGCTAGATGTAGATGTTGTACCAATCTGTCGTGATGTATAATGTCAATCTTCTACACAGATGGATGTAGATGCTGTACTAATCTGTCATGTGCTGTATATTTGCTGAAAAGTGTCTCAACAAAATTCAATCTAAATCGTTAACAGGTAAGGTGTCCAGGGTGTGACACATTTTCAACAAATCTCGAAGCAGGAAAAACTCAACGGTAATCACAAGGACTGAAGACCGGAAAAATGTTATTATTCTCGTGTAATTCTCAAACGATCCTTAAACATCCATAATATACATACACCGTGTCTCTGATGAGTAATAGATCGTTTAAACCACTAGACTATCAGGAATAGGTTTGACCTTGCCGTAAGATACCCAGTCCCGTTTGAATCTGTTGCCTTCAGTCTATTCTTTCGGGCTCATATATCTTTTCCAACTCTGTACGTTGTCCACTGCAATCTGTATTGGCCATAATGATGTTGTCCTGCTTGTCAGTATCCTTTTCCAAGTTCTAGACAATTTTAACGTGCTGTTTCCTTGTTGGAATCCATGCTCTGACTGCCGTAACTATTGATCAACAAAACTGACGTGATGCGCTAGTCTCTTAGTTATCTCAGAGTTTTCCGATCGAGAGTTCTGCTCCTGTTTTTAGCGTCATGGGCTCTGTTGCTACATGACAGCATGCCCCTCCCTTTTGAAATGGTAATTACCATTTTAGCCTATATACTAGCCTGACAAGACGTAGCACAGAGTTCATGATTTATATCATCTATTACTACTGTGAAGGAATGGTCTCCTATCAAACACCTACAACATTAAAACCAGATTTAACGGGCACGGCTTCCTATCTACGCACCACGGTAGATGTCGTGTAGTACCAGCTCTTGAAAAAGCTGGGCTAAATAAACTATAAGTTTAATCCTTCAAATGCCATAATGGGCATGCATCCCCAACCAAATTTACAAAACCCGACTAATGGATGTATGTGATTGACTGGACTATATCCTTCTATCATAGTTTTGATATATAACATCTAAGTATATGACTATTTCTTCATTCTTCTCTGCCAGTATCCTATTCGGCTATAATGTGACACTTGTTCCTGTCCCATTTGTTCATAGAGGTCTTTTGCTTTTGTTGCTGACGCCTTATATATGTGAGCTTCCTTTTCCTTATATCTGGCTATAAAGACTGGCGAATCCTATCAGTAAACAGCTAATGTCATTCTCAATGCAACACCTGTTGACACATTAGAAATTATCTTGGTGTTTCATCATTATTAGATCTATGTAGATTGACATACTCGTATGAGGTTCACAACTGGTGTACTAGAAATTCTGAATTAAAACAAGCAAATTCGTTAACAAATCAGCCACTTATATCTAATCAATAAAACTGGACATAAAACATATAATAAACAATTTATATCTTTCGTTCCGACATGCGATTCATCCTTTGTATATGTCTGTACTGTTATTCGTAATTGTATGTATGGAGTGTACAAATTACTCAATTTGTATTTTCTTTCTCTCCGTGATTTGTGTATGCAATGTTAAAAATTATGTGACTATGATGAGTACCATGATTTTCTCATCATTTTCGAGATGAATGAATCATGATTTACAATAACCAGGTGAATGATAATTGCGTCATGATGTAAATAAATGTATGTTTCGTATGAATGGTATACGCCTCATCATCATGACGTATGTAAATAAATGAATGAATGAATGATCACATCATGATTTCTATAAATATACGTAAATGAATGAATGATTGAGTCATGGCGTAAATTTGCGTTCACATACTTATGCAATGTATGTGATGTGTGAACTGATGATTGATATGGAGTATGCGCATAAATTAAATACACTCAATTAATAACCGTATTTCCTTATAGCTCCACTCTGTTATGTTCCTCTGAAATAGATAACTGGTTTGCCATCGAAATGTTCGGAGTACGGAAATCACAAGTTCATAGTCCCAGTATTCATAGTGACACAATACGATTGCGTGAAACGTGAATGGTCCGTCCAGTTCACCTATGTCTTCTGAGAATGCCGATTTGCTTCATTTAATCTGTCAATTACATCAGGCAATATGTATATATATCTGACATAATTAATGTATCATAAATATGAACTGTTTGTGTGAATATTTTTCTGGGGTGTATAAAAAAAAAGAATAGATATTTGGCCGTCTGTACTTTATATATCACTATGTAAATTATAATAAAACGCAAAATATTTTAATTTCGCAATAGAATAATCCGCAATGTTTTGTAAAGGAAGTAAACCATAACTATTAAGAATTTTCGGATTGAACAAGAATTTACTAGCAACTAGATATCCAGAGAATTTTCCAATGTTCCCTATTATAGCTAAGGCTTCAAGTTCAGTAGCTATATAGAGTTTCTTGCTGAAATCTAGGATAGGATGTAGCTTGCTATTGTGAATTTGACGATTACCATAGTTTTACAGTAGTTAGAAGTTCATCTATTAATAATGAAACTCTGCTCAATTAATAACTAGAGGATGTGTTACCGTTCCCCATTGCAGTTAAAGTTTTAAGAATAGTAATCACACAGAAATAGTATGTAATTGCTGATCTTTGGACACATTGATTAGTATTCTGTTCTAGTATGGAAATATCCGATATAATGCATAGTGAACAAGGATTAAGAATGTAACGGGAAAATCCGAAAACAATCTAATGTTACTAATGTGTTGATGTGCCGTGTGTCGTGTGTATGTATATTTATTTTACCCAATTTGCATACCATTTAATGCAACATAAGATAATACTTGTTTACATATCACAACACATGTTTTGATCTGTTCCCGGTGTTGGTATAAATAAATTGTAAGGATTTTGAGAAGTAAATTGAGGTTTGTTAACGATGACACTTCTTATTACTGGAATAGTATAACGAATAAAAGAATAAAGAAGCTGTATCAACCAATACTCTTTTTGACATTTGTATTGTGTCTTTTCTGAACGTATATTTTCCTCTTTATATGTTAGCTTTGCTGATATGCGTAATGGTATCGTTTTTTCTCGTGTGTATACTATATACCATATTTGCAGTAATGAAATGAGTTTGGTATATCTGAAATAAAGATAATTTAAGCAAACAAAGACAAAAGCATTTTGTTTTCTGTATTGTTCTTTGTACTTATTCAGCCAGTTTGTATAACAATTACTTGTTTGTACGCATATTTTTATGACATCGTTCTTGACTTTTGTGTGCATGTTTGTAATATGTTTCTTGACGCATGTGTACCTGTCTGTAATCTCGCAATCAGTGTGAGTGAGGGTGTCTTTAATTAAGATCATCATCCGGAAAATACACATGGTTATGACGTTCCACAGTTGTGTATGTCGTTTGTTCACTGTGTCAGTCACTTTTGTTGTCTCTTTGTGTGGTTTCTGAATGCTGTTATTTGTCAACGGATGAGTTAGTTTGATTGTTTGCTTTTGTATTCCACTTACGATCACGGGAACAACTTCGTTTAATTGAGAACTAGCTTTATTGACTTTATTTACCTCATGACGTTTTTGTATTGTTGTGTTGTCTCCCTGTTTTGTTATCCCATGTTTCAAATAGGTTAAAGGGCAGTGTCTATTAATAGTTGAAGTAACCTGTGTCAATTGCGTATATTCGTCTTCTTGTATCCTCGTGACCTTGGGTTCTGGCGAGTGCTCTGGCAACTTTATTCTCGCTCGTATGGGGACATTATTTCACGTTTGGAATGTTCCCAATTATTAACCCAGTGCAAGGGTTTGGTAGCACTGTTTGTACCAGGAGTGTCGTTCCTTTGGTGTATTGTCTGGTAAGTATATTATTGTCTATTATGAATTCCCACTTACTATGTTTTGCAATTTTGGCAGGTGTGTGTACATTGTGAAAACATTTTTGTAACGTTGGATCTTGTTTTTGTTCTGTGGCTAGGTCAGTTGTTACTACTAGCATGTCTTGTGTATTGTGCCTAGTTTGTGGGGATATGGAGTGTGCATTGTCTTCTTCTTCTTTCTGTCGACGCACTTGAGCTATGGTGAGCGCATTTGTTGGTATGTGGTTGATCTCCCATTTCCTGGCCTCTTCATGAGTGTAATCTTTTACCCTGGGAATGTTCCCAATGAGAACCCCGGCACAGGGGTTTGGTAGCACCGCTGCGTTCACTATCCCTTTGAAGTAGGGAGATTGTATATTGATTGATGCAATTCTATATCTTTCCAGAGTGCCACCAAAGGTTCTACAGGTAACACTTTTGCCTGTGTAATCTTGATCCTTCACAAGCCTTTGGTCAACGCCAACAATAGAGGCGGCACTATCCCTCACACATGTGGTTGGTGTACCATTGACCCATGCTTGGTGGACTTTTAGTGTGCCATTGTGAATATTTACCGCATTGGCCTCTTGTACCGTAACTTAGCACTCCTCGTCCGAACAATCTTTATCTGTTTTCTCTGGGTTGTCATTAGTATATGGTTCTATGATGTCCGCATGTGCCTCTTCTGTATCTTCTGAGTCACTACTAGTAAACATATATGCAGCATTTGCTTCTTTCTACGTTCTCTTCATCGTACATGACCTTGAGGTATGTCCCCAGGCTAAACACGAGAAACATTTGATATTCCTTCTGTATGACTCGTATTTATTCCTCCTCTTATCAATGAGTTCTTTCAAATATGCCGCATATTCTGGGTGACGGTCACACATTTCCGATGAAATGTGGTTTAGCCTGCAATGTGGACATTGTGTGAAATGACCCTTTCTAGGCCTACCTGATTCTCTATGTGTGTTCTGATATGGTCCTCTGTTTCTGTGTTGTGCAGACCTGTTACTTTTACGATAACCTCTTTGGCTCTCTACTTTTAGCACTTGCACCTATCACAAGTTCTGGTTGTGTACTGTCGGCAAATACCTCACGATGTGCATTATAGTATGACTCACCCTTAGATTCCATCGCAGGTATTGATTTACACTTGTTCTCAATCAGGAACGTAGCCATCGATTCAGGGACCGATGATAACAATTTATCCCTGATCATTAGGTCGCGTAACTTGTCAAAGTTTGCATTCACCTCTGCAGCTTTTAACCATCTGTCATACAAAGATGCGGTTTTAGCTGCGTAGTCCAGAAACGTTTGGTTTGACTTAGGTGCGAGGGTTTTGAACTTTGTTCTTAAACCCGCTTCGTCCAACGAAAAATGACTCAATACACGATCTCGAACATATGTGTAATTGGTCCGCAAACTCTCTGGAATTAACTCGACTACCTTTAACGGCTCCAACCCGAGATGACGGTGAAATAAGATGGGCCACATCTCTTCTGGAATTTTATAGAATCTTATCAACAGCTCAAAGTTAGCCACCTATGCCCCAATTGAATCACCTTGTGTGAAGTTCCTAATTGCTCCTTGATATTTTTTAATAGGATCTTCTGTTTTCGATTGCAATTTCGTCTGTGCAATCTCTGCTTCTTTTTCCAACTCCAGCGTCTTAACTTTTAGATTTCCTTCAATCTCTTTGTCCTTCATTAATACCTCTGCTTCTAGCTTCATCTTCTGAAAAGCAAGCTCTTTTTCTTTGCTTTCCTTCTCAAAAGTAAGTTTCTCTCTTTCCAATTCCATCTCCTTATCTCTCGCCAATAGTCTTTCTTTCTCCAACTTCATTTCTTCTTTCTCACGATCTATTCGAAGTTGTCTCTCTTCCTTTTCTACTGCTTTGGCTGCAGCCCTCTCCTCTGGAATTCCTTAAATTCAAGCTATGCCCAATTCCTAAGGTCTTGGCCTGTTAATCCGGACCTTTCACCTATGTCCATAAATTCTTGAAACGTAGACATGTTCAAGACAATCTTGTAACTTATATAGCTAATATAATGAACCGTATATTTGTATGTGCTACAAACTCGACTGAAAAAACAGCAACTCAACGTGTCAATAGCGTAAACTTAAATCAAACGTCAAGAAAATCACCAATGCTATACTTCCAAAGCAGAGCAAGAGATTTCAGCTATAAACACTGATAGAACAAACAAATAAACTATACTGGACTTCAACCCCCGCCTACGAACTATGATAAAAGTAATTCAGCCATATCAACAATGAATATCAATTTCAATTTTTGATAACACCCCACAGAATATTCAATCAACTCAAACAATTCATACTGGCCTGATTCTGTATGTGATAAAATACTACATATGTTGTAGTGCCGGTCTTGGTGTTTGTGCCGATGTATCCAAACTCCTGTAGTGTCGTAGGTTGATAAGACGAACAGCATTGTTGTGTAGATATATGACTAAGCGTCTGGTGTAGACAATCCGTGATATCTGAGAACCTCCTGACTGTTGCTATTCCTTCGATAACAACCTCCACGAGTATGGTGCTTCGGTGTAACTAGAGTAGTGCACAAAAACACGTCAATAGTTTGTTGTCCAGTGGCTGGTAATAGGTAATTATAGCTGACAGTTTCTCAACCAATAACGACTGAACTGTTGTCTATTCTTGGTGTATCCTTGTTATATGATGGCAGCTATGGCTCTACTCGCTGGTAACAAATCCCAACTAACAATGGTAGAGCTGACTTGCTTCGTGTATATCTGACGCAGTAGCGTATCCATGAAAAAGGTGCTGTCAACATTCGATTTCCTGTACTTCTGTAAGATGAGTCCCCATGTTGCTGAAAAGTGTCTCAACAAAATTCAATCTAAATCGTTAACAGGTAAGGTGTCCAGGGTGTGACACATTTTCAACAAATCTCGAAGCAGGAAAAACTCAACGGTAATCACAAGGACTGAAGAACGGAAAAATTATATTATTCTCGTGTAATTCTCAAACGATCCTTAAACATCCATAATATACATACACCGTGTCTCTGATGAGTAATAGAAACCACTAGACTATCAGGAATAGGTTTGACCTTGCCGTAAGATACCCAGTCCCGTTTGAATCTGTTGCCTTCAGTCTATTCTTTCGGGCTCATATATCTTTTCCAACTCTGTACGTTGTCCACTGCAATCTGTATTGGCCATAATGATGTTGTCCTGCTTGTCAGTATCCTTTTCCAAGTTCTAGACAATTTTAACGTGCTGTTTCCCTGTTGGAATCCATGCTCTGACTGCCGTAACTATTGATCAACAAAACTGACGTGCTGCGCTAGTCTCTTAGTTATATCAGAGTTTTCCGATCGAGAGTTCTGCTCCTGTTTTTAGCGTCATGGGCTCTGTTGCTACTTGGCAGCATTGTCAATCTTCTACACAGATTGATGTAGATGCTGTGCACATAAGACGTGTAATGTAAATTGTCAATTGTCTACACAATTGGGTGTGGATGCTGTACCAATGTCTTGAGTTTTCTTTCTCCTTCCTGTAGCACATTCTGTATAGCCTAGTCATTGTTACCTCACACCTTTCCCCGTTATTCTTTCATATTAGCGATTCGTTGGTCAGTGTATCTTGTCATCTTTGTTCATTACCACAATTACGTGCATCATTGAGGCCCACGAGAAGCCTGTAGCTAGGTCTATCACATAATTGAATCCACAACTATGTCATCACTAGATGTATGTTAGACACATAAGTCCACAACTATGTCATCACTAGATGTCTGTTAGACAAATAAACCCACAACTATGTCATAACTAGATGTCTGTTAGACAAATAAACCCACAACTATGTCATAACTAGATGTCTGTTAGACACATAAACCCACAACTATGTCATAACTAGATGTCTGTTAGACAAATAAACCCACAACTATGTCATCACTAGATGTCTGTTAGACAAATAAACCCACAACTATGTCATAACTAGATGTCTGTTAGACAAATAAACCCACAACTATGTCATAACTAGATGTCTATTAGACACATACACCAACAACTATGTCATCACTAGATGTCTATTAGACACATAAACCCACAACTATGTCATCACTAGATGTCTGTTAGACAAATAAACCAACAACTATGTCATCACTAGATGTCTGTTAGACACATAAACCAACAACTATGTCATCACTAGATGTATGTTAGACAATTAACCCACAACTATGTCATCACTTAGATGTCTGTCAGACAAATTAAACCCACAACTATGTCATCACTAGATGTCTGTAGACAATAGATCCACAACTATGGCATCACTAGATGTCTGTTAGACAAATAAACCCACAACTATGTCATCACTAGATGTCTGTTAGACACATAAACCCACAACTATGTCATCACTAGATGTCTGTTAGACACATAAACCCACAACTATGTCATCACTAGATGTATGTTAGACACATAAACCCACAACTATGTCATCACTAGATGTCTGTTAGACACATACACCCACAACTATGTCATCACTAGATGTATGTTAGACACATAAACCCACAACTATGTCATCACTAGATGTCTGTTAGACACATACACCACAACTATATGTCATCACTAGATGTCTGTTAGACAAATAAACCAACAACTATGTCATCACTAGATGTCTGTTAGACACATAACCCACAACTATAGTCATCACTAGATGTCTGTTAGACAAATAAACCAACAACTATGTCATCACTAGATGTCTGTTAGACACATAAACCAACAACTATGTCATCACTAGATGTCTGTTAGACACATAAACCAACAACTATGTCATCACTAGATGTCTGTTAGACACATAAACCAACAACTATGTCATCACTAGATGTCTGTTAGACACATAAACCAACAACTATGTCATCACTAGATGTATGTTAGACACAAACCCACAACTATGTCATCACTAGATGTCTGTTAGACACATAAACCAACAACTATGTCATCACTAGATGTCTGTTAGACACATACACCAACAACTATGTCATCACTAGATGTCTGTTAGACACATAAACCAACAACTATGTCATCACTAGATGTCTGTTAGACACATAAACCAACAACTATGTCATCACTAGATGTCTGTTAGACACATAAACCAACAACTATGACATCACTAGATGTCTGTTAGACACATAAACCAACAACTATGACATCAGTAGATGTCTGTCGGACAACTGGGCCCACAACTATGTCATCACTAGATGTCTGTTAGACACATAAACCAACAACTATGTCATCACTAGATGTCTGTTAGACACATAAACCAACAACTATGACATCACTAGATGTCTGTTAGACACATAAACCAACAACTATGACATCAGTAGATGTCTGTCGGACAACTGGGCCCACAACTATGTCATCACTAGATGTCTGTTAGACACATAAACCAACAACTATGTCATCACTAGATGTATGTTAGACACATAAGTCCACAACTATGTCATCACTAGATGTCTGTTAGACACATAAACCAACAACCATGACATCAGTAGATGTCTGTCGGACAACTGGGCCCACAACTATGACATCACTAGAAGCCTGCTAAACACGGATGTACTGAAAGGGTTAGCAAGCCTTCCACTGACACACAACGCCACACTCACTTCAAGACTGACAGATTATCATTGTAGTTTATGTTGACAGTACTAGACTGTAGGGCATGCAGTCTTAGCTGGAAGGATAAGATGTTCACAACAGTACCTCCTATAATGTTACAACAATGTCTAAATACAAGGTGGTGTCAACAGTGCCATTGTGGATTAACTCATGACTGCGATCATCATCTACCAGGTTCTTTGGAGAAAGGTGCGGTCAACAGGACTGAGCGAAAACATGATTCATAGATTATCTGCCAGTTTGTATGCCCGGCGCGCTGTTATGACCATGCTGTCTGCACTGTCCTGTGTCCATCTTCGTGTTAGCGAACCCTGCCTCATCCTCCAGGAACCACTCCTTCCATCTCTTTTCTTTCCACATCTCTATGCTGTTTAATATGGGCACAGTATTTCAGTTTCCACATCTCTATGCTGTTTAATATGACCACAGTATTTCAGTTTCCACATCTCTGTGCTGTTTAATATGACCACAGTATTTCAGTTTCCACATCTCTGTGCTGTTTAATATGACCACCGTATTTCAGTGTCCACATCTCTGTGCTGTTTAATATGACCACCGTATTTCAATGTCCACATCTCTGTGCTGTTTAATATGACCACCGTATTTCAGTGTCCACATCTCTGTGCTGTTTAATATTGTCACAGTATTTCAGTTTCCACATCTCTGTGCTGTTTAATATGGGCACAGTATTTCAGTTTCCACATCTCTGTGCTGTTTAATATGGGCACAGTATTTCAGTGTACACATCTCTGTGCTGTTCAATATGACCACCGTATTTCAGTGTCCACATTTCTGAGCTGTTTAATATGGTCACAGTATTTCAGTGTACACATCTCTATGCTGTTTTATATGACCACCTTATTTCAGTGGCCACGTCTCTGTGCTATTTTGTATGTCCACAATATGAATAGGAAACAAATAGGTATATTTAGCCCCTGTGAGAAGAAACGTAATAAACACAAACACGTTGCACATACCTTACAAGGAGATCCATCGTATACCGGAATACAGGTGAAAATCCAAAATCAGAAGCAATCAATAAATATATAAAATGAAATAATATAATAAAAAAAACACTCAAATGCGTACAATACGACACACAAGACGGCCGACGTTTCGATTCTCAGAATCTTTGTCAATTACAGGACAACACAGATAGATAAAACAATAAAATACAAAGATCCAAAAAAGGATCTCGGTTTCCATGCATGAGCAGAAATGGCGTCTTTGCCAGTTGCAAAGGCACTCTTTGGCTGCAGAGTTTAAGTATCTGATATAGCCAGATAGGATTTAGATCGCCAAAAAATATGCGAACAGTCTGATATGAAAATATAGGGGTGTGGAGACAGTTACATATGAATATATGGGGAGGGGGGGGGGAGGACAGCATAGTAACAGACAGTGTAAACAGTTGGAGAAGATGGCACAGTTATACAGTGGCGTCCAGGACAGTACTGATTCCTGCTGGATGGACGCATCCCAGAGAGTTGATTAATTGACATTCAATTTTGAGCCTACTGGAGCTGTTGGAGAAGCAAGGTTTCAATGCAGTGACACATACATCGTCAATTCCATTATGGTTGGAGGAATTAAAATAGTTGGGAACAGGTTTGTCAGAGCCCCGATTAATGTCTCTGAGGTGTTCTCTAAAACGGTCAGCAAGACGTCTGCCAATTTGATCAATGTATTTCATGTCACACCGTTTGCAGATGATAACATATATCAGATTGCGGTATGTGCAAGTAAAAGAATCTTTCAAGGAAAATGTGCCTAGCGGGAATGCAATCGCCTTTGTCTGAACAACGTATGGGCATGTCAGACAGTTCTTACGATGGCATTTGAATGTGCCCACAGATGAAGTAACCGTGGGGAGGCGACTATGCACAAGGTGGTCTCTGAGGCTCTGGTTTCGGTGGAATATTACCCTAGGGCCATTGGAGAATACCTCACTAGTGGTTGGATCGGATTCCAGGATAGACCAGTGTCGGAGGAAAATGTGCTTGATGGCATGGGCATGTGGATGGAAGGTGAGGATAAGCTTAGGTTCATTGTTTGGAGGTACAAGGGACATTTCCCATGAGACTAGGGTTATGCGACAGAAAGCTGTGGATAAGACGTTCTCTGGGTAGGACCGTCTGCGGAAAATGTCAAGCATTTCATGGGCTTTCTCGAGGAAGTTATTATCATCCTGACAGATACGACGAAGGCGGAGTAGCTGGGAATATGGGATGGAATCTTTGCAGCTTTTGGGGTGGGATGAGCTGTACAGGAGGAAACCGTGAGCATCCGTAGGTTTGTAGTACATGGAGGTTGTGAGGCTTGTAGGGTTTAATTTAATAGTGGTGTCAAAGAAATTGACAGAGGTGGTGGACATTTCTGTGGCGAATTTGATCGATGGATGAAAGTTCTTGACATGATTAATGAAACGGTTCAGTTCCACCTCTGTCATGTCAGTGAGATCGATGCCGTCATCGATGTAGCGTCGGTAAAAGGAAGAGAGAAGACCATCATAGCTGAGTTCAATCTGCTGTTCCAAATTTTCCGTAAATAAACAAGTGTAGCTGGGTCCCATTTTAGTGCCCATGGCGCCTCCTTTGATTTGTTCAAAGTAGTGGCCATTGAAATCACATCGCTTTAACAGAATCAAGCAACCTGATACGGGGGTAAAATGGCACGCCGTAATTGCACAAAGAAACACGCAGCTTCCAAGATGTGTAGTGTGAGAGCTGACCAGACTGTCAAGAAGACGAACCTGCCTGTGGAGAGCCTGCATGTAAGCTGTAGCAAAGAATCTGAATCTACAGTCACGAATGAAACTACCACTAGGAAGAGCGACGACTACCCACCACAGACGAGAGCAAAAACTGTTGAGAGAGAAGAGGAGCAAGACACCAGAGCCAGAAACACTGAATCAAAGACAGTCAGATGGGTGGTCAAGCGGATAAAAGTGGAGCTAGCAGATGAACAAATACAGAAGCAGCTGCAGGAAGAAAATCTTCACATCAGAATCCTCAAGGCAGAGCGGATTCTTACTTACTCAGGGATTCCCTACAGCGCTGGCGGTGGTGACGTCCGAGGGCTGTGAGATTCCACAACAGGTATCGATACACGAAATACTACAAGAGCCCGAGGGATTCCTAACAAAAATCACGCAATGTTTCAGATGCCAGAGGGCCGGTCACAGCAGAGCAATATGTTGCAGCAAGACGGAGATCTGCCGGTACTGCGCCGATCATCACGCATACAAAGAGTGTCCCCTGGCCAAGCTGGACACGGACTTCAGAGCGCCCAACAGCAAACGAAAGTGCGCCAACTGCCTGGGCAAACATGGAGCGATATTTACACGATACTTGGGCTGTCCGTACCTCCAAAGACAGAGACGTGTTAAAAATCGCCATTGTCATCAAGACACCATTTAAGGAAGCAATGCGGAGTTGCGAGACAGCCACAGTCATCTCGCAAGCTGAAAGAACACAGCTGCAGAGCGAGATCGACGAGTTGAAAAAACAAGTCAAGCTTCTGCAAAGACCGGCACCGACCAGCGATATTGAAAAGATACTTACCGAAATAAAAGAGACTCAGAAAAACATAAAACAAGAGGTGGAGTACATGGCGTTGACAACAAAGAAGAACGAAGAGATACTACAAGCAATTCAAGCCGAGAGAAAACTACTAAAATCAGAGAGAGAGAGAGAGAGAGAGAGAGAGAGAGAGAGAGAGAGAGAGAGAGAGAGAGAGAGGTTGAGCGCACGCATGTCATCTAACATGCTGATCCATATGTTTTATGTATTCTCATATTTTTTTTCATATTATCATTTTGATGCACTTGATTTTAACATGCATAAAATGAATTCATGTAAATTACTGTAAAGCAAGTGAGAGAGTTAGTGAGTGTAAGTGAGTGAGAGAGAGAGAGAGAGAGAGAGAGAGAGAGAGAGAGTGAATGAGTGTGAGAGTGTGTGTATGTAAAGAGAGAGAGAGAGAGAGAGAGAGAGAGAGAGAGAGAGAGAGAGAGAGAGAGAGAGAGAGAGAGAGAGAGAGAGAGTTGAGCCCACGCATGTCATGTAACATGCTATTCCATATTTTTTTATGTATTCTCATCTTTCATATTACGAGGTATCGTTTAATGCCACCTGATTGTCCTGTAACATGCCATTCCATATATATATTTTTTTAAATTCTCATCCATCTTATCATTTTGTATGCCACTTGATTTTATCATGTATAATATAACATTACTGTGATGTGAGTGAGAGAGTTAGTGAGAGAGAGAGAGAGAGAGAGAGAGAGAGAGAGAGAGAGAGAGAGAGAGAGAGAGAGAGAGAGAGCGTGCACGCAAGAGAGCGCAAGAGAGAGAGAGAGAGAGAGAGAGCGTGCAAGAGAGAGAGAGAGAGAGAGAGAGAGAGAGAGAGAGAGAGAGAGAGAGAGAGAGAGAGAGGAAGAGAAAAAAAAAGAGAGAGTTGAATTGCATCACTAATTTTTACGCTACATAATGTATATGTACAATTTTTTCTCCACTTCTTGCAAATTGCGAGAATTCTCACGACAATCGTCAGTGTCTCAATTGTGTGTAAAGTGTGGGAGTTTGTTCTTATTAGTTTCAGTGATCATGTGAGGCATCATGTATTTGTCTAGATGTGAGGATGTATGTATGGGTGTGTATGTGAGGGATATGTGTGTGTGCCTGTGTAAGAGAGAGAGAGAGAGAGAGAGAGAGAGAGAGAGAGAGAGAGAGAGAGAGTAGAGAGAGAGAGAGAGAGAGAGAGAGAGACTGACTTCAGTGCTCGCATGTCCTGTAACATGCCATTCCATATTTTTTGTGTATTTTCACCTTTCACATTATCATTTTGTATGTATGACACTTGATTTTATTATGTACTAGCTGACCCGGTCCGGCTTCGCCCAGACCCTGGTGGGGATCATCTCATTTAATTCATATAAGTAGTCATATAAGTTCTCGTTCCCGTTACCGACAATCTGTCTGTCTGTCTATCTGTCTGTCTGTCTGTCTGACCCGGCCCGGCTTCGCCCAGACCCTGATGGGGAGCATCTCATTTAATTCATATAAGTAGTCATATAAGTTCCCGTTCCCGACTATCTATCTGTCTGTCTGTCTGACCCGGCCCGGCATCGCCCAACTCCTGGTGGGGAGCATCTCATTTAATTCATATAAGTAGTCATATAAGTTCCCGTTCCCGTTACCGACAATCTGTCTGTCTGTCTGTCTATCTGTCTGTCTGTCTGTCTGACCCGGCCCAGCCCATGGTGGAGAGCATCTCATTTAAATCATATAAGTAGTCATATAAGATCCCGTTCCCGACT
>JACEFZ010012202.1:305000-380836 GCA_014155875.1 Cepaea nemoralis
AGGAAGTGGTTAGAAGGAGGAGGGAGAAGGAGGAGGGGGAGGAGGATGAGGAATGATGAGGAGGGAGGAGGAGGAAGAGGGATGTGGAGGAAGGAGGAGGAGGGAGGAGGAGGGAGGAGGTAGAGGGAGGAGGTTAGAGGAGAAAAGGGAGGAGGGAGGAGGAGAGAGGAGGAGGAGGGAGGAGGAGAAGGGAGTAGGAGGGATGAGGAGAAGGAGGAGGAGGGAGAAGGGAGGGGGAGAAGGAGGAGGGAGAGGGAGGAGGGGGAGGAGATAGAGGGAGGAGGAGGGAGGAGGTAGAGGAGGAGGAGGGAGGAGGCGGAGGGAGTAGGAGGGAGGAGGATGGAGGAGGAGGGAGAGAGGAAGAGGGAGAAGGAAGAGGAGAAGGAGGAGGGAGGAGGGAGAGGGAGGAGGGGGAGGATGGTAGAGGAGGAGGAAGAGGAGGAGGGTGGAGGGAGGAGGTTAGAGGGAGGAGGAGGGGAGGAGGTAGAGGCAGGAGGAGAAGAGAGGAGGAGGGAGTTCGCCATTCCGAATTCATACTCGTCTAGGTTCTGTGATTTCGGTCCTTCCATTGATTGTTCTTCCCTTCTACACGACTGTAGATAACTTCCTTACACATAAAAAGATGAATTGTTATTGATATTGCCGTGGCATGGAGGCATATATATCAGCAGCAGAGTTGAACGCCTACGCCAGAAGGCACGGCACTTAATGATGATGATGATTGCCGTGTGACGATTCTGTGTAGTCACGTCATTTTCTTCCCTTTCCCTAGCGTTTTGGTTCGGGGATTCTTTCATCATCATCATCATATATTTACGTACGTATTTTGGGAATGGGAGGAGGGAGGAGGAGGAAGAAGAAAAAAAAATACGACAGTTGGCAGCGCTGGAATGAAAGGAAGGCGTGTAGAAAATTTCATCTCAATCGGATGGGCCGTTCGCGAACAAATAAAGGACATACATACATACATACATACAGACAGACAGACAGACAGACGGAGATCCTAATTTATATTAAGATAACTTATAACATTACTGTAATGTGAGTGAGAGCGTTAGTGAGAGAGATGAGAGAGAGAGAGAGAGAGGAGAGAGAGAGAGAGATGAGAGAGAGAGAGAGAGAGAGAGAGAGAGAAAGAGAGAGAGAGAGAGAGAGAGAGAGAGAGAGAGAGAGTTAATTACATCACTAATTTTTAAGTTACAAAATGTATATGTACAATTTTCTCCATTTTCTTTACAATTTTGCGACAATGCTCACGACAATCGTCACTGTATGTGTGTGTAAAGTGTGGGAGTTTGATCATAATAGAAGGTTGGGGGATCGGGGGATGTGTGTGTGGGTGGATTCGTGATGTGTGTGGGTGGGCTCAGGATGTGTGGGTGGGCGGGGTGGGTTTGTGTGGGTGGGTGGGGGATTTGTGTGTGGGTGGGTGGGGGATTTGTGTGTGGGTGCGTGCGAGATGTATGGGTGTATGGTGAGATGTGTTTGTGGGTGGGGATGTGTGTTTGTCTAGGTGGTTGTGGGTGATTGGGTGGAGGAGGATATGTTGGTGGATGATTGATGGTGGGGTATGGGATGGGTGGGGGTATATGTGTGGGTGGGGAGATGTGGGTGTGGGGATATGTAGTGGGTGGGAGATGTGTGCAGGTGGGGGTGGTTGTGGGTTTGGGGATGTGTGTGTGGGTGAGGGATGTGTATGGGTGTGGGATGTTTGGGTGGATGGGTGTGGAGTGTGTGTGGGTGAGAGATGTGTGGGTGAATGTGTGTGGGATTGTGTGGGTTGGGGAGGGGTGCGTGATGGGTGTTGGTGATGGATTTGGGAATGTGTGTGTGGATGGGGGATATGTCTGGATGGGTGGGGGTGTGTGTGGCTGGATGGAGGATGTATGTGTGGGTAGTGAGGGTGATTGTAGTTGGGGGATGTGTGGATGGGTAGGAGATGTGTGGATAGATGTGTGTGTGGGTGAGGGATGTGTCTTTGGGATGTGTGTGGGTGTGGTATTGTGAGGGAGGGGAGCTGGGTGTGGATAAATGATGTTTGTGTGGGTGGGTGAAGGTGTGGTTGGTTTTGTGGGTGGGTGAAGGATGTGTGTGAGGGTGGGGGATGTGTGCTTAGATGGGTGGTTGGGATGTGTGAGTGTGGGTGGGTAGATAGGAGATGTATGTGTTGATGAGTGGGTAAGGGATGTGTGGGTGTTAGTGGTTGAGGGATAAGTACGTGTGTCTAGGGATATGTGAGGGGATGAATGTATGGGTTGTGTGTGCGTGGATGGGAGGCTGTGTGTTTGTGAATGGGGAATGTGTTGGTGGGTGGGGATGTGTGTGAGGGATGTTTGTATGGGTGGGGAGATTGTGCGTGGGTGGGGATGTGTGTGTATATGCGTAGGGGTGTGTGGTTTAAGGGATGTGTGGCTGGGAAATGGGTGGATGGAGGATGTGTGGTTGGGTGGAGGATGTGTGGTTGGGTAGAGGATGTGTGGGTGGGTGATTGTATATGAGTAAGGGTGTGTGGTTAAGGGATGTTTGGTCGGGGGATGGGTGGGTAGAGGATGTGTGGGTGGGTAGAGGCTATGTGGGTGGGTGAGTGTGTGAGGTTAGGAGATGGTGGGGGATGTTTGTAGGTGTGGGCTCGGGATCTGTTAGTGGGCTGGGGGAGATGGGAGATTATGTGGGTGAGTGCGGAATTTGTGTGTGGGTAGGTGCGGAATATGTGAGTTGACGGGGAGATGTGTGTGTGGCTGAGGAATGTGTGTTTGGATGGGTGGTTGGAGGTGTGTGGGTGGAGGAGGATATTGGGTGAGTGATTGTTGGTGGGAAATGGGACGGGTAGAGGATATGTGAGTGGGTGGGGAGATGTGTGTAGGTGGGGGATGTGTGGGTTATTGAATGTATGTGTGCTTGGGGTGTGGGTGGATGGGATGTGTGGTGGGTGAGAGGTGTGTGTTGGTGGGGAGATGTGTAGGTGTAGGGATGTGGTGGATGGGTGGGGGAATGTATTGTATGTGTGTGTGGTTGGGTGGGGGAGTTGGAGTGAATGGGGGATGTGTGGGTGGGTGGTCGGATGTGTCTCATGACATAGTAATATGCATTGTTTAATGTTTACAAAATTCATGTGACAATGTTTTTTTCCTATGCACTGTTGATGAAAGAAAGATGAGTGATTGGAAGGGCCGAATGTAAGACGGGCCTGCGTGCCCAATTTGTTACCCTTTGAAAATAAAGTCTGTTCGTTCGTTCGTTCGTTCGTTCACCTGTGTCCTGATTGATTGACTGATTGATTGATTTAGGAACTGACATCACAACATTCGGGGTATTCCCATAAGCGCTCCGTCCCCTCCTCAGCAACCAGCGAAGAGTTCCAACATTAATAGTTGCAGTAGCAATCTGATTATATGTCCATCTCGCCTTTCCTCTGAGCGTCGAGCGTTGGCCAGATTCCCTCGTCACACTTCGCTGCCTCATTCTTACCAGACTATGGTGATCCATTTGCTCCTCCGAGATGTACACGTGCTCCCACAAGGCCGCAACCACGTCTGCCTTGTCATGCATCAAGTACTCCACCAAGTTTTGCTGAGCCAGCCAATCTGTCTGCCTGTTCATTCCCCAGCACACCGGCATGCCTCAGGAGAAAAGATCCAGGTGATGCTTGCTACCCGTGACCTCTGAAGCGAAGCAAGCCACTCTGCACGAAGCCTGCCTGTCCTCACCCTCATCAGAATGCTTTCTGAGCCAGTTACAATCACAATGTGTGTATGTATCGTGTTCTCCATCCAGCGGAAGGCTGCACTGACCGCCCCACCTACATTCTTAAGTTAGATGTTGTGGCATCATACGCATGGCTCTCCTGCACCAAACGTCGACCACTAGCTTTTGCTAAGAACCCCCAGGCATTTCTCCTATCCTCTCAACACCGAACCATCCGTGTAGATAATCACATCACCCAGGCGAGCATTATCCTGAATTAATTGCTGGAATTCCAGCAATCCGTGGCCCCTGCTGGCCGCTCGCTGCACTCCCGGATCTGTCCTGAAATGAGAGCCAGAGTTATGATTAAGTAAGTCCATGACAATGTGTGTGAAGTTAGAGATTGAAATCCTTGTCTAGTTGTTAATAACATTGATTTTGTTTTAGTGATGTTAATTTCCATACGGTTTGCGTAGCTCCACCTAACTACATTATTTAATTCGTGTTGCAAAGACGACTCCAGCAAATTAAAGTTTTCAGCTTTTGTAAACACTGTATCAACTTCCGGTACAATGGCGACAAAATGAAGCGTTACTTTTCGGAGGGACGCTATTTAGTGTTATCCTTTGGATTTCGTGTGATTTCCTATGGATTTCCTGTGAATAGTGTTTTCCTGTGGATTATGTGATGTTATTTTGTGTTCCTTTTATTGGAAGTTTTCAAAAGAAGCCACGGAAGGCAGGTGGTGGATGAAATTTTGAGGGCAGCCGACAGATATTGTGGGTCATGGCCTCGAGCTTCACGACGGCAGGCAGAGGAACTCTTCTTGAGTCAATGGCTGCGGTCTCCGACCAGTAAGGTCACTGCCATAGAGGAAAGCAACGGCAAACTACTTCTTTAAAAGTGCCTAGTATATCATGATTCGCTTACAGACTGATCATCGCAAGACAAGGACAGAGACGTTAAAATTAGCAACTTGGAACGTTAGGACGTTAAACAACGACGGAACATTAGAGAACATAAAACAAGAAATTGAAAGGGAAAAAATTAATATTTTAGGTATGTGCGAAACGAGATGGACAGGAGCAGGCATCAAGATAGAGGAAGATTTCAAGATAATTTATTCTGGAGGTGAAGATCGTCATAGAGGAGTGGCAATTATTTTGGACCGGAAAACAGCAAAATCTGTTCAAGGATATTGGGCCGTGTCGGACAGAGTTCTACTAGTTAAATTAAGTGGCAGACCTTTTAGCATAAATATTATTCAAGTATATGCCCCAACAGGAGAATCCAGTGAAGATAGTGTAGAAGAATTTTATAATGACATAGAGTCTGCCTTAAAGAAATGTAAAAATTCAGAAATAAACATCATAATAGGGGACTTCAATGCAAAAGTAGGAAATCAAGGGGATAGATACACAGTAGGAAACTATGGTTTAGGAGAGAGAAATGAAAGAGGATACATACTCGTAGAGTGGGCAAAAGAACAGGAAATGATTGTAGGAAACACCTGGTTCAAGCAACACCCTAGAAGATTATGGACATGGAGGAGTCCTGATAGCAGGATTAGAAACCAGATTGACTAAATTCTGATTAGCAGAAGATTTAGAAACGCATTAACACTAGCAAAAACAGTTCCCAGTGCTGATTGTTATAGTGACCACAGATTACTCACAGGAACATTGAGGATAAAGTTGAAGAATGTCAAGTATATAACAGGAAACACTAAATATGATTTGTGTACATTGAGTAATGACAAGGAAATACAAAACAAATTCAACATAGAAGTACAGAACAGATTTGAAATTTTGTCTGATCTAGAGATCCTATTCCAGGATGTGGATGATCAATGGGAAACGTTGAAGAATTCAATCAATGTGGCTGCAGAAACAACTATTCCAAAATTAAAGAAGTTGGGTCGTAAGAAATGGATGACTGAAGAAATTTTACACCTCATGGAAACAAGAAGACTCAACAAAAATAATTCTGTCAAATATGAAGAAATTCACAGACAAGTCAGAATATTATGTAAGGAGGCAAAAGAAGCATGGCTTGAGGAAAAGTGCTTAGAAATTGAAAACCAACACAACAGTCAAAATACCAAATTAGTGCACAAAAGAATTCAGGAACTTACTAATAAAAGAACAAGTACATCAACAGGGTGTCTAAAAACTGAAGATGGCAAAATCATAATAGAAAAAGACCAGATTCTACATGTATGGACAGATTATGTGAAACACCTTTATGATGATAACAGAGACGAACAGTATGATATTAGATTTAATAATGAAGGACCGCCAATTTTGGAGATGGAGGTTCGAAATGTTCTTAAGCATATGAAAGCTGGCAAGGCCCCCGGTGCAGATAACATCACAACAGAAATGATTAAAGCTTTAGAAGAATTTGGACTAGAGCAAGTCACCAGACTGCTGAACACATTATATGATACTGGAGATATACCTCCTGAATTATGTAACTCTGTATTTATTGCAATCCCAAAGAAATCAGGAACCTTGGAATGTGATCAACATAGAACAATTAGTATAATGAGTCACATCACAAAGATTTTGCTAAGAATTATCATGCAAAGAGTGAGGAAGAAGATACAACCTGAAATAGGGGAAGAACAATGTGGGTTTGTAGAAGGAAAGGGTACAGTAAATGCTGTGTATATGCTGCGAACAGTTATTGAACATGCTATAGAAGTAAACAAGGATATACATCTTTGCTTTATTGACTATACAAAGGCTTTTGATAGAGTTAGACATGTCAACATGGTGGATATGCTTGCAGATCTACAAATTGATGGGAAAGACATTAGACTTATAAAAAACATATATTGGAAACAACAAGCTGCAATAAGGATTGATAATGAAGTGGGACAGTATCAGCCAATTAAGAGAGGTGTTAGGCAGGGATGTATGATGTCTCCAGATCTTTTTTCTCTATACAGTGAAAATATTTTCAGAAATGTAGAGGATATAAATGGAATCAGCATTGGAGGACGAAACATCAATAACATTAGATATGCAGATGATACAGTATTAATTGCAGACAATGCGCAGGATCTGCAACAATTAGTAGATGATGTAGTTGTACACAGTGAGCAACTGGGGTTAGAATTAAATTGTAAAAAGACTCAGGTTATGGTCGTCACTAGGAAGGAAGAAGTGCCACAATGTAATATACAAGTAAATGGAAATATTCTTCAACAAGTCATTGGTACAATTATCTTGGAACAGTCATAACATCTGATGGGAGATGCCTTGAAGAGATTAGAACAAGAATCGCCATGGCGAAAGTAGCCTTTAGCAAGATGAAAAACATTCTGACCAATAAAAAGATGTCAATTGAAACGAGAAAAAGAGTGTTGAGGGGATACATAGAGCCTGTTCTTTTGTATGGATGTGAAACTTGGACAATGAGCAGTCAAGCTGAAAAGCATCTGATGGCTGCAGAAATGTGGTTTCTGAGGAAAATGCAAAGAATACCATGGACAGACAGAAAAACCAATGACCAAGTACTACAGGAGACAAATGAACATCGTAAACTGATTAGAGAAATTAGACGTAGACAGTCAAAATATTTTGGACATGTTATGAGAAGAAATGGATTGGAGAACTTAGTGACAACTGGCAAGATCGAAGGGAACAGACCAAGGGGAAGACCGAGAGGAAAATACCTGGATGGCTTGGCCACATGGCATGGACGAGACAGGAACACTGAGCTGATCCACGACACTGGTGATCGAGTGAAATGGCGAGTCATGACCGCCCACGCTTTCCGGCATGGCACATGATTGATTGATACACTGTACAGTCGTCTGCAAATAGATCGCAGGACGACGAAAGATGCAAAGGTAGATCGTTAATATATATGGCAGATAATAGAGGGCCAAGAATAGTGCCTTGCGGAACTCTGATTGAACAAGGTCGACGTATGCAACAGATAGAGTGATTGAACAAGGTCGATATATACAACACTTAGACTGATTGAACAAGGTCGACACATGTAACAGACAGAATTGTTGAACAATGTCGACATGTACAACAAATAAAATGATTGAAAAATGTGAACATATGCAACAAACATAATGATAGCACAATGTCGACATATACAACAAGCATAATGATTGAACAATGTCGACATGTGCAACAAACATAATGGCTGTACGATATCGACTTGTGCAACAAACATAATGATTGAACAATGCCGACATATGCAATAAACATAATGATTGAACATTGTCGACAAATGCAACAAACATAATGATTGAACACTGTCGACATACTCAACACACATAATGAAGGAATGTTATGTATGTGACAATCATAAGTTAATCAAAATATTACTATGACAGAGAGAATTACATAATACTCGTAGAAGGATGTAACAATTGTGTCAGACGGACACGTGGGCAGACGAGCGGACAAAAACGCCAAAACACATCTCTCCTAACACATAACAAATGAAGAAATTTTCGCGTAGTCTGTGGCTATGAGTAGTACAGTTTAAGATTCCTACTTAGTTGTTTGAAGTAAATGGCGAAAACAGTTCACGCAAGGATGCGAGAGGTTTCATACAAGTAAAAATATCAAACTGTACAACGTAAGATGTGCATTGTTCACAAAGACTTCGGTGTTTTAATATGAGAACGCGCTGCCATGTGGCTGAGAAATTCAGATTTGTGTTTCCTTCTACATAAGGTTTTTAGGTTTTTGTAAAGTGCGAATATAGGTACAATCAGAGAGAGAGAGAGAGAGAGAGAGAGAGAGAGAGAGAGAGAGAGAGAGAGAGAGAGAGAGAGAGAGAGAGAGAGAGAGAGAGAGAGAGAGAGAGAGAGAGAGAGTTTACACAATGTCTGACAAATCGAGGATCCAGGAGAGGCTCGCACTTCACCCACCTTTCAACCAATCCTGGCGATACTTCAAGATTAAAATCGTTCAATGAAATGATCTGGAGATGGGAAAAGACAATTAAGAGATATTTCGCTTTTTACAATCTGGCCCAGTCTGTGCCTAGAAATGTCAACTCAAACAAGAGACACATTGAACATACCGACACACAATGCTGCAAAGGAGAGATTTTAGTTTATTCATCCATAATTTGTGGCGTTTCTTTTGTTTAATCAGACGCGAAATTGAAAATATGAAATCATGTAGACTGAGTGGACGACTTCTGGGTGATTACAATGCAGCCTGTCTGCAGATGTGGAAAGGGTAATAAGAAACTTACAAACGGAGACTTAACGAAGTCGCTTTAAATTCAACCCATAATTTCCTATCCGATTATGGATGTACTTAACTCAACCTGGCGTCCACAACTGAACTGGCTGACCTGGCATTCAAGTGGTTGTTGTAACATGGCTACTTTGGTTAAGAGCGGTGTGATTATAAGTGAAAGAATGCGAATATTCAACAACAGGGAAATTCTAATGTGATTGAGTAAGACAAGCTTATAATACAATGCAGGGAATTTCCCAATAATAACCCCTCTGGTCTTTTCTTTATTCATAAACGTCATCTTCCAGAAATGAGCGCTGCTAGTTTCATGTCAGATTTCTCTGTAATATGGGAAGTGCGACTGGATCATTTAATTGCCTAATGAGACAGACGTCACAAAGACATATTTTAATATATGGAGAACTCAGAGGTATTAAACCAACATCCCATTTGATATCAGAAAGTCAGACTATGTTAGGGCGTCAAACATCTATAACACTTTATAAACATCCATAACGTAACTGTACTGTAACATCACCAAACCAGAGATACAGGTAAACATAGTGGCCATGTATTACCAGCAGTTCCAACTACAAATGGCAACCCTGTATTTAAATTAGTCAACAAGCGGAAGTGTCTAAGACAGTATTCAACTGTGTAAATATCGAACATCACAGCTAGATATGGTAGCCAACACGACTGGGCTGTTGTCACTGACAACTGAAACGACATCTGATCTACTTCTCAGTCTGAAACTCGCCCGAGAAATCAACAGAATATTGTGTTATGTAGTTCTTCCTTGTGTCAGCGTGCTGGCAATAATGGGCAATGTGAGCAACTATTGTCATGCTAACTCGACAGGGATTCAGGAAATCTTCCAACATACTTCTCTTGTCTTTGGCTATCTCTGATATTTTACTGGCTTTTGGTGTCAACAACATCCCTCGTTGGCTATACACAGAAAATGACCATTCTAGGATTTCATTTCTCTGAAAGTGTCAATTACATATGTTTTGTATTATATATGATGGCTTTCTGTGTTTATAATGCTGGAATATTCTCGCGCAGTTCTATTCCTGTTCTAATTACAGGTGAACGTATTGTAACCATATTTTGTCCATTCAAAGCGTCTTTGAATTTAACTCCCCGGCGCACAATAATTGCCGCTTCTTGTCTCCTATGTTGCAGCTGGAGTGTATTTTCTCTACGAGCACATATTATGTAGACAGTTTAAGCAAATTTTTCATACAAGGTGTCTCTGTAGGCAGGATTATCAGCACTGATATGTGTAACGATCATTAACGCAAGCGGCCTGTTTCAGCTGATAGATCAAATAGTTAACTACATGACAGGAATAGTACCTATCAGCCTGGTCACCGATGGGCTTGTGTTGTTATCGGACTCAAGATCATACACATTACCAATAGACGCCGGTCATCTGACCTCCAGTCAAGACAAGGTCACCACTAAACACGGCATTACGAAGACAACTAGAACTTTACTGTGCATTTGTGTCCTGTATATTTTCTGTTATGGTTTTGCATTTATTCTCTCAGAACTTGTGTATCGTAAACACTAATAGACCAACCGACACTTCATACTCTGATAGCCCGTGTTCTAGATTTGGTATTGTGTATAAACTGTCTTGGAGACTTTCTGATCTACTTCAGCGCCAACAACAGATTCAGGAAGCCAAACACCGTGGGTCAGAGAATCTAAACACAAGGACGACAGTGACGGACACATTATTGTCGTGTTCAAGTGACTCCTGTTATTGTGACATTGTCGTCTCATATGTTTTGTTTCTGATGTGTACATATCCACGTTGTGTTGATCACAGTGATTAAACAGTTAGTCCTGAAAACGCTTTTGTTGACAACGCTTATTGCTGACATATGTATTGCTGAAATATATAGTTTTCACATAGTTGTTGCAAAAATACTAATATTGAAATATTTAGTGCTGAACTATTTATTGCTGACAAATGTTTGCTCAAAAATATATTGCTGAAATATAAATTTTTCACTATTTTATTGCTGAAAATGTATTGCCGAAGATGCACTGCTGAAGTATATATTGCTGGCATATGTTTTGCTGAAATGTATATTGTTGAAATACGTATTGTTGAAATACGTTTTACTGAAATATGTATTGCTAAAGTATATATACATTGCTGAAATATGTATTGCTGAAATATGTATTTCTGAAATATGTATTGCTGAAATATATTGTTTAAGTAAGTATTTTTCTCATATGTACTGTTAACATACGGTTTGCTGAAATAAGCATTGCTCGCATATATATATATATATATATATATATATATATATATATATATATATATATATATATATATATATATATATATATATATATATATATATCATCACCAAGTGCCGTGCCGGCTGGCTGTAGGCGTTCATGGCTCTCCACAGATCTCGGTCTTTGGTTTTCTGGATCAGCTCTGCTGCTGATATTCCTCCATGCCACCGTCTCAATCCATCCAGCATCACTTCTCTTGGTCTGCCTCTGCCTCTCTTCCCCTCGATCTTTCCAGTTGTTACGATGTTCTCCAATGCCTCTCTTCTCATCACGTGACCGAAGAAAGATGTTTGTCTCTGTCTTATTGTTGTATATAATGTTCTAGTTTCATTAGCCTGTTTCAGGCAGTCGTCGTTAGTTACTCTGGCAGTCCAAGTAATTCGCAACATTCGTCTCAGGAACCACATCTCTGTTGCTTCTAATTTCTTCTTAATTTGTTCATTACATTCCAAGATTCACTGCCATACAGCAAAACTGGTTCTACATAGCATTTCAGCACTCTCTTTCTTACATTCATTGATAGCGACTTATTGCATAAGATACTCTTCATTTTCTGAAATGCGGCCTTTACTTGCCCTATTCTGCTCCTAATCTCTGTTGTACATCTTCCATCTGATGTTATAAATGCCCCTAGGTATCTAAAATTATCCACTTGGTTAAGGATTTTCCCTTCTATTTCTATGTCACATTTTGGTGTCACCATTTTCTTTGATATTACCATTGTTACTGTTTTCTTGATATTCAAGGAGAGTCCTTTCCTTGCACTCTCTGTTACTACAACATCTAATAATTATAGATGTCACCAATACTGTGTCATCTGCATAGCGTATATTATTTATATTATAACATCCAACTAGTATTCCTGGCATCTCTTTGATTTCTCTCATTATTACTTCGCTATACAGGGAGAAAAGATCTGGTGACAAGACACACCCTTGTCGTACTCCTAGCTTTATCTGTTCGTAACTACCCTCTTTATTTCCCATTTTAATTGCTGCTACTTGGTTCCAGTAAACATTCTTTATTATTCTCAAATCTTTTCCATCAATGTTGATATCTTCCAACATTTTAATAAGTTCATCATGTTTTACTTTATCAAATGCCTTAGTATAATCTATGAAGCACAAATATATGTCTCTCTGTTTCTCTATTGACCTTTCTATTAGTGTCCGTAATGTATAAATTGCATTGCTTGTGCCCTTTCCTTCCACAAATCCATACTGTTCTTCACTAATTTCCAGTTTTATTTTCGTTTTGGCTCTTCTCATTAAGATTCTGAGTAGAAGCTTAGTGATATGGTTTATAAGGTTAATTGTACGAAAATCTTCACAATCAATTGCTCCTGGTCTTTTTGGTATAGCTATAAATACAGATCTCAGCATATCACTGGGTAAATATCCACTGCTGTAAATATCATTCAACATTTTGGTTAATATATCTACTCCAAATTCTCCCAATACTTCTAATTCTTCTATTGTGATTTCATCTGGCCCAGCTGTTTTTCCTTTCTTCATACGTTTCATAGCGTCAGCGACCTCTTCTTTCAGAATAGGTGGACCTTCTAAGTTACTATCTTCTGTTAATTCTTCCCTTTCTCCATCATATAATTCTCTTATATACTCATTCCACCTCTTCATTATAGCACCTTCCTCTAATAATATCTTTCCTGTTTTTGATTTCAAACACCCTGTATTTATTCTTATTTTTCTTCCTGTAAGCTCACTGATTTGTCTGTGCATATTTTTTGTATCTTTAATGGAATTGAATTAAATTTTTTTGCATTGCTCATTTAACCAACTTTCTTTAGCATATCTATTATATATATATATATATAATATATATATATATATATATATATATATATATATATATATATATATATATATTGCTGAATTATGAGTTGAGACAATATGTATTGCTGCAGTATGTTGTTTTTATCACATAATGTGATATATATTGTTGAAATATATATTTTTTACATATATATTGCTGACATATGTTATGAGTTATGTGACATAAATACTTATGAAAATTATAATTAGAAGAATAAGAAGTAAAAACTAGAAGTTGAAGATGAGCTGTGCCGAATTGTGGAAGGTAACGACAACAACAACGCCAAATGCTCCTCGAGAACATGGACAGAAAGAACATTTTAAATAACAGAAATGTAGAATATTCTAAGCAAATGCAGCATTTCGCAAGAGTACTTTAGATTTGTCCTCTAAAAAGTACTGGAGAGTTTTGGTCATAGACCATAACTTTATGAAGGGAAAATCCCAACTGCACCTCCCCGCGGTAGAGGATGGGAAACACACCACGGTGTGGCTAACACAGCTCTGGGGACCGAGTATCCACCGGAATAAGTGGACAACTCTGCAGCTGAGCAGAGCAGGGCACTCACTTGTCCTGACAGTCGGAAATGGCTGTCAAAGGTAGAGGTAAAAGACCACCATGTGGATGTGGAAGGCAAGGGGAAACCACCACATTATCTTCCCAAGACTTCATGGCAAAACATATATCAGAGTTAGTGAACGACGTTAATGGCTGTCTTAGGACATCCTCGTCCGGTAGGGACAGTCATGAGCCACAGGTGACACCAGACCGTCATCCAGCTACTGATGGCAAAATCATAAATAAAATAAATAAATTTAGAGGTAGGAACATGGAATGTTAGGACATTAAATGAGCTAGGAAAGTTGAACAATGTTCTAAGAGAAATGGATAGCATGAAAATGAATATACTAGGCGTTAGTGAGATGAGATGGAAGGGATCGGGCAAAATTATAGCTGACAACCACACAATAATTTATTCTGGAGGGGATACACATGAAAAAGGTGTAGGAATAATACTTGACGAAAAAACAGCCAAGTCACTTAATGGATACTGGTGTATTTCAGATAGAGTTAGTTTTGGTCAAAATCAAAGGCAAACCAATAGATATAAATATTATACAAGTATATGCACCAACAACAAGCAGTAGTGATGAAGAAATACAACACTTTTACGATGAAATAGAAATGGCGATGGCTCAAATTGGATCACAGGAAATAAAAATAATACTTGGAGATTTTAATGCAAAAGTAGGAAAGGGGAAAATGGAGGATGTAGTGAGGAATTATGGTTTAGGTACAAGAAATGAAAGAGGGGAAAAGCTAATAGAATGGGCAAATATCAATGATATATTAATTGGACACACGTGGTTTAAACACCATAAAAGACGACTATACACGTGGACAAGCCCTGATCAGAAAATACGCAACCAAATTGACTACATACTAATTAATAAAGATTTAGAAATGCCCTAATTAATGTAAATACAATGCATGGCGCCGACTGTAATAGTGATCATGTACAACTATGTAGACAAATAAAAGTAAAGAGATGGGGGAAAAATGGTTAGGAACATAAGACTTAATAAAGAGGTTCTGAAAGTAGATAAAGAAATTCAAGAACCACACATAGTGACTGTGAAAAATAGGTACAATGCAATAGCTAAAATACAGAGTATAAATGAACAATGGGAAATGTTAAGGGACTCCATTCATCAAACTAGCAAAGAAATATTACCGGAGAGAAGTCAAATAGCTAAGAAAAAATGGATGAATGAAGAAATCTTAATGCTGATGGACAAAAGAAACCAGAGTAAAAATGGCAAACAAGAATACGCTAAGATAATTAAAGAAATAAAAGATAAATGTTGGAAGGCAAAAGAAAGTTGGTTAAATGAGCAGTGCAAAAAAATTGAATTAAATGCCATTAAAGATACAAAAAATATGCACAGACAAATCAGTGAGCTCACGGGAAGAAAAATAAGAATAAATACAGGGTGTTTGAAATCAAAAACAGGAAAGATATTATTGGAGGAAGGTGCTATAATGAAGAGGTGGAATGAGTATATAAGAGAATTATATGATGGGGAAAGGGAAGAATTAACAGAAGAAAGTAACTTAGAAGGTCCACCTATTCTAAAAGAAGAAGTCGCTGACGCTATGAAATATATGAAGAAAGGGAAAACAGCTGGGCCAGATGAAATCACAATAGAAGAATTAGAAGTATTGGGAGAATTTGGAGTAGATATAATAACCAATATGTTGAATAATATTTACAGCAGTGGATATTTACCCAGTGATTTGCTGAAATCTGTATTTATAGCTATACCAAAAAGACCAGGAGCAATTGAATGTGAAGATTTTCGTACAATTAACCTCATAAACCATATCACTAAGCTTCTACTCAGAATCATAATGAGAAGAACCAGAAAGAAAATAAAAATGGAAATTAGTGAAGAACAGTATGGATTTGTGGAGGGAAAGGGCACAAACAATGCAATATATACATTACGGACACTAATAGAAAGGTCAATAGAGAAACAGAAAGACATATATTTATGCTTCATAGATTATACTAAGGCATTTGATAAAGTAAAACATGATGAACTGATTAAAATGTTGGAAGATATCAACATTGATGGGAAAGATTTAAGAATAATAAAGAATATTTACTGGAACCAAGTAGCAGCAATTAAAATGGGAAATAAAGAGGGTAGTTACGAACAGATAAAGCTAGGAGTACGACAGGGATGTGTCTTGTCACCAGATCTCTTCTCCCTATATAGCGAAGTAATAATGAGAGAGATCAAAGAGATGCCAGGAATACTAGTTGGAGGTTATAATATAAATAATATACGCTATGCAGATGACACAGTATTGGTGGCGGATAATTCAACAGACCTACAACAATTATTGGACATTGTAGTAACAGAGAGTGCAAGGAAAGGACTCTCCTTGAATATCAAGAAAACAGTAACAATGGTTATATCAAAGAAAATGGTGACACCAAAATGTGACATAGAAATAGAAGGAAAATTCTTAACCAAGTGGATAATTTTAGATACCTAGGGGCATTTATAACATCAGATGGAAGATGTACAACAGAGATTAAGAGCAGAATAGGGCAAGCAAAAGCCGCATTTCAGAAAATGAAGAGTATCTTATGCAATAAGTCACTATCACTGAATGTAAGAAAGAGAGTGCTGAAATGCTATGTAGAACCAGTTTTGCTGTATGGCAGTGAATCTTGGAATGTAAATGAACAAATTAAGAAGAAATTAGAAGCAACAGAGATGTGGTTCCTGAGACGAATGTTGCGAATTCCTTGGACTGCCAGAGTAACTAACAACGACTGCCTGAAAGAGGCTAATGAAACTAGAACATTATATACAACAATAAGAAAGAGACAAACAGCTTTCTTCGGTCATGTGATGAGAAGAGAGGCATTGGAGAACATCGTGACAACTGGAAAGATCGAGGGGAAGAGAGGCAGAGGCAGACCAAGAGAAATGATGCTGGATGGATTGAGACGGTGGCATGGAGGAATATCAGCAGCAGAGTTGATCCAGAAAACCAAAGACCGAGATCTGTGGAGAGCCATGAACGCCTACGCCAGCTGGCACGGGCACTTGATGATGATGACTTTAGAGTTACAGCCACATCTGTGCTTTTTTGACTACATTGAGGCATTTAATTTTGGATAATTTAAACAAATACGGTAAAGATCTGAGAATAATAAAACAATTTAATGACAACTAAGTGTAAAACAGACGTTTAATCCGTTTATGTTATCACCAGATCTGTTAATTTTAAGCATTTAATTACTAATGAGATCCATATAAAGTATGCCACGAATATCAGTTGGTGAGCACAATATAAACAACCATTGATATGCAGATGACACGGTTTTGATCTCTGAAAATAAAATAAAATTACAAGAAATGATAGCAATAGAAAATGAAGACACTGGTTTGAGTAACAAACAAACAACAACAGAAGTTAAATAATTACAAGGAAAACATCTTTTCAAATCCATCGTTATTATAAAAGGAACTAGTCCTAAACAAGTGGACACTTTAATAACAGCAGATGGGACATATTTAAGAAGATATATGTAGAATAGTCCAAACAAAAGCATCAATTGACAAGATGAAGAAGTCCATGCAAGATGTCTTTATAAATCGAGGTGAGAAGTTGTTAAGAGCTGTAGCCATCCCATGGTCATGTACGAGAATGCGTTATGGGCAATTAGCAGAAATATAAGAATTTCTGTAGAAACTGAATAGATGCTATTTTATAGGAGAATGTTGAGAGCACCATAGGCCGATTAAAAGTTAATATTCAGCAAAGAGCTGTGATCCATCAAGAATGATGATGACCATTCATTTCAACAAGTGGGGTTCTCATCTCATCTCATAATGTTCCTCTTATACCTTGCGGTTTCGAAGTGAAGTATAAACAGCGGGAGGGCGTTTCTTGTATCGGGTTTCTTCTTACGGGTTTCTTGTATCGATATTCCCATGGACTCTGTTATTCCCTGCGTCCATCGTTTACGTAGTCGGCCTCTTCCTTTGCTTCCACCAGGTCTGTATATCACTGCTTTTTGTGGTATACTGTTAGTTGGTAACCTACTTGCATGTTTTTTTTTGGCATACCCTTTTACAGGACATTTCTGTCAACACCAGCATCTTTCAGCTGTATGTTGATTTCTTGGCAAGATTACGCTCAGTAGTTTGCCATTGCTTTCTGAGCGGCCGGCTCACATACCCCGTAAGTTACCGATGCGATTCGAACCACTGCTGATTCTTACCGTCATCACGTTACCCACGAGAGAATACGAGATTACGGAGAAAAGTCATAACCTCTAAGGCACGAAGCCGGCACCTACTTGCATGGCCAAACAATTTGACGTGCTGCCTTCTAATATAATCTAGCGCAGCTATAAACTCCACTTTAGTCCTGATTTCTTCATTTCTGATTTTATCTCTTCTTGATACATTAAGTATTCTTCTTAGGAATCTCATACTCCAACTGATAACTGATAACTGATAACTGATAACTTAGGAATCTCATTTCTGTTGTTGTGATATTTCTTTTCTCTTTTTCTGTCATTGTCCAGGTTTGGCATTGGTAACATAGAGTTGATAGGAAGATTGTGTTGTAAAGTGCTTTTTTAGTAGTTATTGATACATGTTTGTTCTTTAGTATTTCGTGTCTTTAAATATAATATCGAATATTCTTCTTCTTCTTTTCGTTCATCCGGAGTGTTTTTTCAGATGTGATTGCGGTGTGCGTTAGGCACCCTTGGGTTGAAAACCCTTAGGTCACACATCCGGCTTTCGCGTGCATTTTTGACCAGGTTAGCAATCCTGGGAGACTCTCACTTTTGTGGTACCGTCCACATCCCAGCTGGTCAAGTTCGAACAGTCGAGGACTTCGGTCATCCCTCAAGAGAAGGAAGGCACAGTCCATAGCATTTTCCGCCATCCTAGGTTGCTTCCATAGTTGCAGGGCCGACACATAGCGCCCTGATACTGGGCTCACCGAGGGAATGGTCACGTCATGCTCATGGCTGCTTTAATTCCTCACTTCAATATATTGGGCTTTTCGTTCGCCCCGGGCCGTTCCCGCACAAACCAGACAGGTCTGCAGAAGGTATTCACTCAGCGAGTTTTCGCACATGTGCTTGTCGTTGCGCCCGTCAGAGCTGTTCCAGGCACGACAGACATTCGGAAAACTACCTAGTCAGAGCTGTTCCGAACAAGAGCGGCATTCGGAAACTAGGTAGTCAGAGCTGTTCCTAGCACGGGAGACATTCGGACGAGACATTTCACTCGGACGTAAATGCGTAGTGTCAATTTTTAGTTTGCCACCCGTAGGACGACACTTCCGACTTCCGGCGGGCATTTTTTTAGTGAGGTTAGCCTTCCTCTGGTTTCGAGACACGTTAGACTGTTGTAATGTCACCCACATCTCAGCTGGTCAAGATAGAACGATCAACGATATCGTGGTCTGCCCTCAAGGGAAGGCAGGGGCAGACCATGGGCATTATCTCGCTATCCAAGGAGGCTTCCATAATTGCAGAGCCGGCACATATTGCTCTGAGACTGGGCTCACCCAAGGAGTTTCCACGTCCTGCTCATGGCTGCTTTAGTTCCTCACTTCCATGTGTTGGGCATCCCACTTGCCACTGATCGCTCAATCACACACCAGGAGCGGTCAGACTGCGAGTGACATCCACTCGGTAAGCTTTTGCTTGTGACTTCAGACCACGCAATAGGTTCGCTCGCCGTGCGTTCCATTTCGCGTTGATGAGACATTCTTCCACTTTTGTCTACACTCTCTATGAGTTAGATACAGACAGTTTCCGTAACCCTTCGACTGGGGCACTTTTCTGACTTTTTTGTACTCGCTCACGAGGTAGGCTACATGTGCTGCCGGCTCAGCACCTTACCTTCGTGCAGCAGTGAACGGGAAACGGCCAGGCCCCTTCATCCGGGAATCTCTCATATCCCCCAGCTGAGAGCCTTCGAACATGTATCAGACCTGAGCATGTAGCTTGCTCAGTATCATGTTTCTATTTTCCGGTAGACGGGTATCGGCCTGGCTCTCAGATCCGAGGGTTTGTGGCTTAGAGGCGTTCAGCCACAGCCCTCGACAGTGAACCTTAAGAGTTTCCGGTAGACTGGTATCGGCCTGGCTCTCAGATCCGAGGGTTTGTGGCTTAGAGGCGTTCAGCCACAGCCCTCGACAGGGAGCCTTAAGAGTTTTGTCCGGACCAAAAACGTCTGCCTTCGTGCACCTTTTAAACTTTTGACTGTTATCCTCAGTCTATACCTGCAGAGCAGCAGGTTGTGTCTCTCTTAGTCTGGTCCCTATCCCATAAGCTGTCCGATATGTAGTTTTTCATCCATCGGCAAGCAAATGGGGTCGATGGGACACGCAAGCTCCCCCACCACGTCAAGGTGGAGACACATCGGGGGAGCAACAACTTTAATATACGCTATTGGAGCTGGAATTACCGCGGCTGCTGGCACCAGACTTGCCCTCCAATAGATCCTCGTTAAAGGGTTTAAAGTGTACTCATTCCAATTACGGGGCCTCGATAGAGTCCCGTATTGTTATTTTTCGTCACTACCTCCCCGTGCCGGGAGTGGGTAAGTTGCGCGCCTGCTGCCTTCCTTGGATGTGGTAGCCGTTTCTCATGCTCCCTCTCCGGAATCGAACCCTGATTCCCCGTTACCCGTTACAAACATGGTAGGCATGTCACGTACCATCGACATTTGATAGGGCAGACATTTGAAAGATGCGTCGCCGGCACGTAAGGCCATGCGATCAGCACAAAGTTATCCAGAGTCACCAGTGGGAACGCCGCGCCCCGCGAAGGGCAACGACGATTGGTTTTGAACTAATAAAAGCGCTCTTTCCGCGAGGGTCGGAGCTTGGTAAGCATGTATTAGCTCTAGAATTGCCACAGTTATCCAAGTAGGATCGTGTCATCTAAGGAACCTCGACTGATTTAATGAGCCATTCGCGGTTTCACCGTGAGACAGTGTGAACTTAGACATGCATGGCTTAATCTTTGAGACAAGCATATGACTACTGGCAGGATCAACCAGATATCTATCGGACAGACGGACTATTCACGCACACGCAAGCCAAGAGTAGCATCGCTAAAGCGCGCCCTCCCGGTACAAGGTGATACATGCAAAACCACTGGACGCCTACCGACGAGCTTTCAAGCTACGCCGGCAGGACTGACCGAAAAAAAGCTATACCAGCTTACTGACTGCAGGCCCACTACTCATCGAGAGAGAGTGGGCGCTTATCGAGACTTTGTCGAACGGTCGTACAAATTTTGCTCTTTTGCCCGCTCAAACCACGACCCTGGCTGCACGATGCGGTTACATTCTTGAAACGCCTGCCTCGCTAACTCACGTTGGCTGGGAAGATCCCATTTTGGTGCACCTCACACAGCCATCCGAGACAACGAACGCTAGACGCGGAACTGATCTAGCGAACCAGACCAGCCCCACATATCGAATATTTATACCTGCAAGCCTGTCAGCCTGCTCATTTCCTTGTACACCCGCATGCCCTGGCACGAAAATGAAACTAATCTTTGCCAACCGAGACTGCTCCAGAGACAGCAACCCCTCTCTTCGGACCCACCCCATCTCTATCCCCCTGAGCATACCCATTGAGACACTAAGGACACATGCCCGATTGAATGTCTGTGTCTCGAGCCATGTTATTGCTTTACTGACTTCCATAGTCAGGCTACTTGTGGTCATCGCAAAAGCACCAGACTCTTTCTTCACAATTTTCCCTCCTGCCCGAGCCGTAAAGGCTCATGAAATTCTCACTCCTTGAACGACGGATCCATCCGTGTAAATGACAGAATCATCCTCTAAAGATTCTCGAAGATCAAAGCCTGTACTTCCGCCTCAACAGAAGCTGGATTTTCTTGTCTGCATTTCCTGTCTAGTTGGATGCAGACTGAAAAGGATGTATACAACTCTTTTGGCACTTGTAGACACTCCTCGCCAGGTTCTAAGTCCTCAAGTGAACATACCTGTTGAAGAATGTCTTCGGCTTTCCTCTTTTTAACCTGCTACCCTGTACCTGCTTAATCTCGCTATGCAGTGGATGTTATGTGTTTGCATTGACTCTGAGGTAGGCACGTGCTCGGCAAATTTGTCTTCTGCTCCTCATGGTTGGAAAATCAAGAAGGTAGCGCATCGCGCTGCATGCTGCATCTGATGTTATAAATGCCCCTAGGTATTTGAAATTAGCCACTTGGTTAAGAATGTTCCCTTCTATTTCCATTTCACATGTTGGTGTCACCTTTTCTTTGATATCACCATTGTTACAGTTTTCTTGAATTTTTTCTTGAATTCAAGAAGAGTCCTTTCTTTGCACTCTCTGTTATTACAATGTCCAACAGTTGTTGTGGATCTTTTGTATTATCCGCCACCAATACCGTGTCATCTGCATAGCGTATATTGTTTATATTATAACCTCCGATTAGTATTCCCGGCTTATCATTGATCTCTCTCATTATTATTTCGCTATAGGGAGAGAAAAAGATCCGGTGACAAGACACATCCCTGTCGTACTCGTAGCTTTTTTTTTTTTTTTTGCATACCTTTTTTACAGGACATCGCTGTCAACACCAGCATTTTACTGCTGTTGTTGACGTCTTGGCACGTTTGCGTTCAGTAGTTTGCCATTGATTTCTCCCATACAAACTTGTTAAAACCAAGCGCAATGCAGTCTGCTGCCAAATCGGTCGCAGCTATGTTTTGAACGCGGGTAAGCAGGCTTACGAATAACGTCCGTAAGCCCTTCGCCAACTCGTAGCTTCACTTTTTCATAATTGCCCTCTTTATTTCCCATTTTAATTGCTGCTTCTTGATTCCAGTAAATATTCTTTATTATCTTAAAATCGTTCCCATCAATTTTGATATCTTCCAACATTTTAATCAGTTCATCATGGTTTTAGTTTATTAAATGCCTTAGTATAATCCATGAAGCACAAATATATGTCTTTCTGTGTCTCTATTGATCTATTTATAAGTGTTCATAATGTGCATTGTTTGTACCCTTTCCTTCCACAAATCTATACTTGTTCTTCACCATTTTCCATGTTTAATTTCTTTCTTGTTCTTCTCATTATAATTCTGAGTGGAAGCTTTGTGACATGGTTTATAAGGTTAATTGTACGAAAATCTTCGCATTCAATTGCACCTGATATTTTTGGTATAGCTATAAATGCAGATTTCAGCATATCGCTTGATATATATCTACTGCTGTAAATATCATTCAACATTTTGGTTAATATATCTACTCCATATTCTTCCAGTATTTCTAATTCATCTATTTTGATTCCGTCTGGCCCAGCTGTTTTTCTTTTCTTCATATGTTTGACAGCGTTACGGACTTCTTCTTTTAGAATGGGTAGACCTTCTAAGTTACTTTCTTCTGTTAATTCTTCCCTTTGTCCACCATACAATTCTCTTATATACTCATTCCATTTTCTCATTTTAGCACCTTCTTCGAATAATATCTTTGCTGTTTTTCATGTTAATCACCCTCTATTTATTCTGGTTTTTCTTCATGAGAGCTCACTGATTTGTCTGTGCATATATTTTGTATCTTTAATATAATTTAATTCAATTTTTTTGCACAGCTAGGTTAACAAATTCTTTTGTCTTCACACATTGATCTCACATTTCTTTATTTATCTTAGCAAATTATTGTTTGTCAGTTTTACTCTGTTTTATTGTATCCATCAACTTTAATATTTCCTTAGTCATCCATTTTATCTTAGCTTTTTGGCTTCTCTCAAGTAATATTTCTCTGCTTGTTTAATGAATGAATTCCCTTAACATTTCCCATTGTTCGTTTATACTCTGTATTTTAATGAAATTAGAACATTATATACAACAATAAGACAGAGACAAACAGCTTTCCTCGGTCATGTGATGAGAAGAGAGGCATTGGAGAACATCGTAACAACTGGAAAGATCGAGGGGAAGAGAGGCAGAGGTAGACCAAGAGAAGTGATGCTGGATGGATTGAGACGGTGGCATGGAGGAATATCAGCAGCAGAGTTGATCCAGAAAACCAAAGACCGAGATCTATGGAGAGCCATGAACGCCTACGCCAGCCGGCACGGCACTTGATGATGATGATGATTTTAGCTTTTGCATTGTACCTATTTTTCACAGTCACTATGTATTGTTCTTGAATTTCTTTATCTACTTTCAAAACCTCTTTTTTAAGTCTCCTGTTCTTAACAACTATTTTTCCTTTCTTAATTCTTACTTTTATTTGTCCACATAGTGATAAATGATCACTATTACAGTCAGCACCAGGCATTGCCTTTACATTAATTAACGTATTTCTAAGTCTGTTATTAATAAGCATGCAGCCAATTTGGTTGAGTATTTTCTTATCGGGGCTTTTCCATGTGTAAAGTCGTATTTTATGGTGTTTACACCAGGTGTTTCCAATTATCATATCATTGATATTTGCTCATTTTATTAGTTTCCCTTCTCTTTAATTTGTTTGTACTTAAACCATAATTCCTCACTGCATCCTATATTTTTACTTTTCTTGCTTGTGCAAGTATTATTTTATTTCTTGTGATCTAATTTGAGACATCGCCATTTCTACTTCAACGTACACGTTTTGTATTTCTTCGTCACTACTGCTTGTTGTTGGCGCATATACTTGTATAATATTTATATCTAATTGTTTGCCTTTGATTTTCATCACAATAACTGTATCTGAAATACACCAGAAGCATTAATTGTCTTCGCTGTTGTTTAAAAAAAAAATCAAATATTAGTTCTACTCCTTGTTCGTGGGCATGCGCTCCAGAATAAATTATTGTGTGTTTTTCGGTTATAATTTTGCCCGAACCCTTCCATCTCATCTCAATTAAGGCTAAGATATTCGTTTTCAAGCATTCCATTTCAATTATAACGTGATCGTATTGTGTTTATAAAAAAAAAAAGCGTTGTGTCATATTCAGACTTTTGTGGAGTTATAATCACAGTTGAGTTGAATTGAGTTGAGTTGAATTTAGTTGAGTTAAGAACCTACATAACTGCACTCAAGACATTCCCTTACGTGCTCCGTCCCTTGTTCAACAGCCAGCGAAGAGTCATACTACTAATCGTTCCCACCGCTATCTGATTTAAAGTTCTCGTGGTCTTCCCTCTCAGTTTTGAGATTCTCCCAGAAACCCTGCCGATCCACAACAATCTCATTATTTCTACATACGGGCTCTCAATCTGTTCCCCCGCCTTCTCCACCTGGTCCCACAAGTGCATGAACACCTCCCCCTTGTCATATGTAATCTACCACAAAGTGGTGCATTTACTGTCAGCTAATCAGCCTGTTCATTCCCTCACATCCCCGCATGGCCAGGGCAAAATATCCATAGTTCTCACAATCTGTGACCTCTGAAGCGACGTTAGCCATTCCACCTGAAACAATCCTTTCTCCACCTTACTAAGCATACTCTTTGAATCAGTAATGAATATAATGTGTATTGCAGAAGTCTTCTCTAACCAACGGAATCCCGCTGTTACTGCTTCCACCTCAATTCTCATGCTGGAGGTCGTAGCCTCATATACCAGACTCTCCTTTTTCAAGTATCGTTTATTATCCTTTGCAATAAAACCCCAACCACACCTTGATGTGTGTTACACTGAATCAGCTGTTGCACCTCAAACTTCTCTCCCGGAGCTCTATAGGAGGTATATCGATGACTGTTTTGGTGTTTCAGACATGTCATTGTCTGATCTCCAGGACTTCATTGCCTTTTTCTCTAACTTTCATCCTAGCATCAGACTCACCTCCACTATTTCCTCGTCGGCTGTTAATTTCCTAGACATAACAGTTTCCTTAGGTTCTGCTGGCCTATGCACGACGGTTTACTATAAACCGACTGATTCACATGCATTCTTGCTCTATACCTCCTCCCATCCTCCCTCTTGCAAGGATTCCATTCCTTTCTCACAACTTTTACGTCTCCGACGGCTTTGTCATGATAATAATGACTTCCGTCAAAAAGCCCACGAAATGTTGGATTTCTTCCGCCTTCGAGGCTACCCGGAGAATGTTCTGTCTACAGCTCTTCACCGCTGCCAGTCTATTAGTCGTGCCGAGGCTCTCTCTTCCAGGCCGAAACCACGCAATAGTAGACCTATTCTCTCACTTACCTACCATCCTCATAATATTGCTGCCAAGAATATTCTCATGAGGCATCTACCCATCCTCCAGGCAGACCCGGCCACTCATGATGTCTTCTCAGAGGCTCCACTTGTGGCATACAGGCGAGATCGTAACCTGAGAGATGTCCTGGTTCATAGCACTCTATCACAATCCCACCAGTCTCTTCCTGGCACGACTGCATGCCTTCGATCTCGTTGTAAGACTTGTCCATATGTCCTTCAAACCACTAGTGTCACTTTCCCTAAGACTACTTTCCACATCCGGGAGGGTTTCACATGCACGAGTCGCAACGTCATCTATGCGATCATCTGCACACGTTGCGACATGAGGTATCTTGGGGAGACGGGCCTTCGTCTGGCGGACAGATTTCGACAACATTTATCCGATATCGATAGTGGTGCCAAGAAACCGGTACCCCTACACTTCAACAGTTCCGACCACTGTGGGGTTGCCGACATACGTGTTACGGCGATAAAATCGTGCAAATCTCACGAACGCGATCGCAAGACATTGGAGAACCGTCTTATCTTCCAATTGGGTTCACTTTCCCCTCACGGCCTCAATGTCCAACACAGTTTTATTTAGTCCCCCACGCCCCTTATCCACAACCCCCCCCCCCCCCCCCCGCCATCTTTTAGTCCACTTCATAGCCATGGATATGTCCTTCGCAGGACGTAGGAGTCACCACCAGCATTATCTCTGCTTTCTGTGACTTCTTGGTTGGGTTCCATGGGATCGTTTCTCATTGCGTTCTTACTACCGTTACTTGTGCTACATTTTGATAGCAAACGCTTGCTGGCCTGCATCCATATTGCCCACAGCAGTGTTTTGAACTTGGCGGAATTGCGTACTGCATCCGTTACATCGCCCCTGGCTACGCATCCATATTTTTGCATTCGCTATCCTGGGCGCACCCCGATCCCCCTAGCGCGTGTTCCCTCACCGGTTGATTTTAACCAATCATCGAGTTTCTGGCTGTACTGACCTTTAGGCAGTTGACCCCTTTAACACCACATCCGTTCCATTCCACTCATGGATAGCCGTCCCAAGCTAGGATACAGATGAGTTGATATTTTTACATTTATGTAGTGTCGATCGTGTATTAGTTAATCGATATTTTGTTTGTTTGTTCTGTGCTGACGAAGGCTTTGGCCGCAACGTCCATTGTTTTTTGTAGTTGTCTTTGGTAAAGCTCTCAACCTACTTCTCGTTTTTCAGTGATTCACCTCAAACTCAGTGCGGCCCGCTGCCCATTCTCTGCACTCACGACCCAGTGTTATTATTACATTGTGTCAGTTCGTCATGTCTTCCGGAACTTCAACCCACTCTTTTTCACGATTGATGGTCTCTAGATTACACAGCTAACGTATAGCTAGTTCTGCCTGTGCCATCCAGGACCTGCCTCGTCTTAGACTATGGCCCTTGACCATATCCATGGCTTCATGCAGCGGGTGACCCCTATCTGCGGCAACTCTCAGGTACCATTTGGCCCAAAGGACCCTATGCCTATACGTCATTGTTGGTAGCTCCTGGATATGCCTCATGCATATAATTGTTGTGTCCTTTGTGAACCCCACGATTACCCACATGGCAGGATTCTGTATGCTCTCCAACCTTTCAAGCTCTCTCTTTTATACTGTCAGTAGCCCTAAACCATACTCAATGTTAGACATGATTAACTGCTGAAAGAGCCAGTGAAGCATCCTCTGCTCTACCCTGGTTTCTGCCATCGCCCCACCCCCACCTCCCCATCCCCAGTGCATTAAGTCCCCTACCAGCCTTCACCACCAAAGCCTCCACATGATTCTTAAAAGACAAACACCTGTCAAAGGTGATAACCAAGCACTTCAATTTACCCTCTATACTAAGAGGACATCCATTCAGTACAATACCTGGGACATCTGCCATTCTACAAAAGGGTTCTCAATCTGTTCCCCCCGCCTTCTCCATCTGGGACGTGAGTGTGAGGAATGGCTATCAGGCGCCAAGGAAATAGAAATTCAGCAATTAATTCAGGCGATGTGATTATCTATACCGAAGGCTCGGTGTTAAAAGGAAAAAAGAACAGTGCCTGGGGATTTATAGCAAAATCAATGGCCAATGTTTAGTAAAGGAGAGCTTGGCTATATGACACTACAACCTCAAGTCTGAGAATGGAGGTGGAGGCGGTTACTGCAGCTTTCTACTGGTTGGAGAACAAACTGTATACGAATTTTGTGACTGTGACTGATTCACAAAGCATGCTGACAAGGGTGAAGACTCATGCTTCGTGCAGAATAGTATGCATCGATTTAGAAGTCGCGGGTTGTGAGCATTCGCTGGATCTGTTCTCCAGGACACTCTGGTGTAGTTGAAAATGAACAAGCAGATAAATTGGCTGGTACTGCTTCGTTGAGGGGTGATTTGATGCATAATAAGGCAAGTGTGGCGAAGGCCTACTGCGAGCGCGTGAATAATGCAGAAGTACAGATAGACTATCACAGTCTAGAAAGAATGCAGTAGCAGGGGGTGGTCAGAGGATCTGGTCGACAGTCGTCACTCAGATTTAATGCAAGACGGACATATAATCAGATTGCAACGGGCACCATTAGTACTGGAACTCTACGCTGGCTGTTGAAGATGAGGACTGAGCGCTAATGGAAATGCGCTAGGTGCAGTGATGTCGGTTCTTGACTCAACTCAGCTTAATTTATAACATTGTTTAACTTTCCAAGCTAATAATAATGGAAAGACCTCGTAAGAAAGTGGCAGAAGAAATTAACGTGGTTCAAGCTGGATTTAGACAAGGAAGAGGAACAAGAGATCACATACTCAAAATGGCAGTATAATAATAGAGAAGTGCAGAGGATTTAATGTAAACCTGTTCTCATGTTTCGTGGATTATTCAAAGGCATTTGACTGTGTACAACATCAGAAACTGGGAAATCATGAGGAATATGGGCTTTCCATCACATGCAATACAACTCACAAAAATGCTCTATCTAGACCAACAAGCAGCGGTTAGAATTGTCACAGGATACATCCTCGCCACCCCATAGTGGCCCAGTTGTTGTGACAGGGGCATGCAAAGCTAAGGGACTCCATGGCCGTCCGATAACGTATAGGGTCAAGGCTTGTCATCCTCTGGTACTTCGCTTGTGCCGCACAAAATTTACGACATGAATATTGAACTGGAACATAAATTCTGCGACTTTTGATGTAGACATCAAAGCAGATTGATCATTTCTTGGTTTTATTGATTTATCCTTGTTCTTCCTGGGGTTTATTTCATTATACATTGTTGACAATACAAAATTACCGTTGAGCGTATCTAGTACAAAAGTAGTTTGCAAAATACATGTTGATTTAGACTGCCTGAAACAAATGAAGATCGTAAACTGATTACAGTCATTAGACGTAGACAGTCAAAATCTTTTGGGCAAGTTATGAGAAGAAATGACTTGGAGAAGTTTGGTAACAATTTGCAAGATCGAAGGGAAGAGACCAAGGAAGACAGAGAAGTAAATACCTGGATGGCTTGGCCACATGGCATGGTCGAGACAGGAACACGGAGATGATCCACGACTCTGGTGATCGAGGGAGATGGCAGAACATGACCGCCCACGCTTATCAACATGGCACATGATGGATGGATGGAAGCTTTCGACTCAAAATATTAAAACATCCGACCCTCTTGTCTGATGTATAGTTGATGGCTCAACCCCATAGATATAAAGGATACTAAGTTCCTCTTTCTCAATGTGATCCTGCCCGTCATAATCAATTAAGCTAGCACTTGCTCAAGTGCTGGATTTAATATGTAGAGTTTCGGAGAACCAAGGAATTCCTCCAGGGAACAATGTAACGTTTCCTGAAGGCCAACACTATCTTGTTGGGGGTTCCTTGCCTCTCTTCTCTCAGCTAATTGATTAATATCTAGGGTGTGTCTTATTGAACTACTGATACGACGATAAAACACCCAAAGGAGGAAATGACCTCTTACATAATTTATTAATACATAAACAAGAATTATGGTCATTTAATACATCAACAACATCAATTTCATGTGTTATCATGCATCAATGTGGGCTCACACAGGTAAAAGATATTTCATATCCCTGGATGCCTGAAATATAAATTTTAATGACATACTTTAATTTCATTTGGGATAGACTGTCTGAACCTGCTTATAAACAGTTGTACTTCAGGGTGACTGGATCCCTAATGCCACCAATTCCTTGAGCTTGTGTTGATTAAGTTCTCCTACTGATTGTTAATTATCTCCCTGGGTATCGGATAGATTTTGTGTTTCCAGTTAAGTTACATCTATTACTGGACTAGGAAACTGCTTGCAGGTTAGTTCTGTTTGGGATACTTTTCTGCATCACTCGGTCCAGATACTTCACTCACAAAAGAAAAGTCAGGCCTGGATCTAGATTCAGTCATGCTGCTATCTTCACCAAGTCCTGCATTCAACCTAGTCAGGTCTGGAACTAGCGGTACTTAGCCACTATCTGAAATTTCAGCAATCAACATACATCGAATGATATCATCACTATAAACATCAGAAATTAAATGATGTACATTAAAAAAGAAAAAAAAAAAAAAAAAAAAACCAACAACAACAACAAACAAACAAACAAAGTACATAAAAGAATTGTGATCATAGGGAAATAAATAGTGGAGGGAAAGAGTCTTGGTGCTCTAAAATAGTTATCCACAACATAACTGTATGTTCTCCATCCAATCTTCAATTATAAGGTTTTCAAGGTTTAGACTAGCAGGTGTGCAGTTTCATCTTCACCTATGCCTGTCCTCAAGGTTTCCAGGTTGAAAAATACCTTGATTTATTTGGAATTTGACAACTATGTTTACCATCCTCTGCTGTACCTAGTTATCTTCTCTACATCTTCGTCCATGAAAGAAAAATGGTCTCATACTTTAAGGGGTTTTAAATCATTCCCTATTGCAATGAGTAGTTGCTTATAAACAATATAGTACCTCATGGTATCAATTCTTGTATAGTATTCAGGTGAAATTCTTTTCTAATTGTCATATATTTTTGAAGGGAGTGGGAGATCACTGTAGTGCATGCCCCATCTCTAACAAAAGAAGTAAAGCCCCATCCTCTTCTATCTTCAATAACCCCAGAATATGAACCTTGAGTTATCTGCAGGCCTCGTTCTATGAAGTATGTCTAGGAGATATAGATTATGGCCCTGGTGAGAATGGTAATTACTAACTGGGAATCTGCCCCTTCTCCAAAGATTCTTTAGCTCTGGAGCCCCCTTATTGGTTATCAAATCTGAGGAAAATCCGGAGAAGTTTCTCAGCCTGATTTAGATGAAGAAAACATGGATGTTGAGCAGTTGATAGATCTAGAGTCTTTTTATTTCCCCATTCAGTAAGTCATTATGAGTTAATTTATCTTTAAACAATCAAACACATAATCAATCACATTAGATTCTGACAACATGATGTACAAAGAAGTTGTTGACTCACAGATAGGTTTGAACTGACAAATTAACAGAAGGTCAATTCATGTTAATCATTTATTGACTGGCCTGAGCCTTCTGGTCAGTACATACATCTCTATTGTGATTTACACAAAATATTAGAAAAGTTGCACATTGGACCATAGTCCCAGACAATCAATCAAGCATCAATATATGAGATGACAACAAGTGTGAAACATAGTAAACATTTTGATGTTGTACATATTAAGTGTGATGGTGATGAATCAACAAGTAACTATCAGTTTCCTGAAATTGGGTGTGGTGTGTACCAATTTAGAAAGGTAACCTGGTGACTGGAAGATTAGGTAAGCCAGGGTCCATTGACTGATGGATCCACTTCAGGTCTGCCCGTATAGCTCCTCTGAAGGCCTCCCCATACTCTGCTCATAGCCAAGTCATCCTCCATCTCACTTGTGGTTCATCTCTTTCTCTCGGCTTCCCTCTGTCAGGTCTGATTTAGGTGGTTAGTTTGCTGATGTGGTGGGTGGTGGTTGGTATGTAGCCACCAAGATCACTAGGATCCAGACATTCTGCCTTGCCCATTGAAACATTTGGTCACACAATCTTCTCACATCTGTTCATGAGGCGAGTTTCAGAAAAGAGTGCGGGCTTATTAACATTTCTGATGAAATAGTAACATATGCTAATTATGCTTTGGCGCGGAAAGCGGGTCACATGTCCCTTTTCGTCCAATAGTCTTCCGAGCTTTGTCTGATGCAATCTTTCTAAGAATCCACGTCATTTGTCACTTGTTCAGTTCCAGTTTCGATGTTAAGTTTTAAGTCCTAGTCTCCATTTGCGGTTGTGAAGTCAATTTCTTTTAATGTTGTTTCCTCTTTTTGCGGCAGGAGTTGGTAAATGAATAATGGTGGTTGCGTTATGCCACACTAATCAAACGGTTTAAAGCGAGTATATTCTCTCCTCTTCACCGTGTCTGTAATATGCTTGTACTTCATCATTTTATCATCATCACTTATCATCATCATCATCATCATCATCATCATCATCATCATCATCATCATCATCATCATCATCATCATCATCATCATCATCATCATCATCATCATCATCATCATCATCATCATCATCATCATCATCATCATCATCATCATCATCATCATCATCATCATCATCATCATCATTGTTATTACAATCATCATCCTCATTATCATTACAATCATCAGGACACTAGACCATGTGTTATAGCATGAGTGATCTATAATACAAAGTCGGATTTTGCTTAAGATACAAAACCAGATGCTTGTAGTACACGTAATGTAATATGGGTTGTGTCGTGCTTAGGGCACAAACCAGAGATGATGGTACCATAAGTGATATATAATACAAAGTGTTGTCATGCAGTCGGAGCTGCACTAAATGATTAATTAATGTTTGGATTATGCCGAACATTTTCTCTTGTGATAGACAGGACATTATACATCAAAGCTGCCTTCTATCATGAGATTGACTGTTAGCTTATACTCCCTCTTGCATGTAACTTCTCTCACTCGTAATCCTCATTCATCAGACATAATTCATATGTGCATGGATGAATCATTTCACTCATTCATCAGAAATCATTCATACTGTGCATGTAAGATAAGTAATTATACTTATGGGATTTCCCAATGATAACTTTAAATGTTAACACCATTGACATCACAATGAAATCTCAATCATTCCACAATCACAATAATATCTGTATGGATGACAATTAAGCATATGTATGTGCTTTACAGATGATAAACTCGCTGATTCAACAACCATGACAATACAATAGAATCTTAATCATTCTCATCTTTCATCAAAAATTATAATATTTTCCTGGATGATAATTAAGCATACTGCTGTGTTTTACAAAGGATATACATTCACATCTGTTTAACAATAATGAAATGACACATGACACAGCATGCTCTTCAATGACATAGACTTACGTGATCCTCAGGCTTACTTATGTGATTCACAAAGGATGATTCCTCATTTGTAGCAATAATGAACTTACATATGAATTCCCACATGCTCTCATATATTTATGTGATATACTCAGTCTACATTCATTCATTATGAATCCTAACCATTCTTGCATGGCGGTTGATTAAGCATTATGTGGCAAAATTATTAATTTCACATGTTTACCAACAATGAAAATACATTTTCCTCACCATATGGTTGCTTTAATCCATCACACAAATTATGATACCTATAGGAATCTATTTAGTTCTTATATGCTTATGGAATAAGAAAAAAACATTCTACCAGTCTTTTCATGTGCTCCTGTAACAAAAATCTACTTGACTTATTACACATGACACTAATTTGTCTTACCAGCGTTGGCACATTTAAATTAGTTTTCTTACCATTGCACTAAGTATACTTAGCTTCTTAAATCTTAAGTCACTCACCAACTTCTAAATCACTACTGATTGAGTTTAACTACTTAAGAAATATAATGTACAACTAGGTCTAATGCTCACACATTAAATAAATTGTTTCACTGGGAGAAAATTAAAACCCACTGTGGTTATTCTAATGTATAGTTTATCTATAAACTATAATAACTGAATATATTATTTAGTTTCTACTAAATTAATTCCTAAAGAACTAACCACGTGGTTTCACATATTGACTCACCGATTCTTCTAGAAAATGGATCATTGACTAGCGTAAATATAAAACATAGCGTAGTGTACCTGCATTCTCTTGAATGGCTGTAAACACTGACACTGGTTTCAGGTGTCGGACTCAGTGTTGATCAACTTCGCTGTAAGCTTCTACTTCTGTCGTCTTTCACGAAAGGATTTTATCGTTGTTTGTTTGTCGACATTGCCAGCCGTCGATCAATGGGCCTTCTGCCATGTGTCTTAGCTTTGTGTAAACAGGGCGATGTTCACTTGTGCACCATCTTTTATACTCTGTGAACCGGTCCCAGTTTTTTTTCTTTCACGTATTCGCTCCGATTTATGATCTGTGAGGTGTTCAATCTTGGGCGGTGTCGATTGTCTCTCCCCCCCCAAGTTGAAATCGTACCGGTGGTGATTGCAGTTTTATGTTCTTGTAAAATGGGGTTGGATTTGAGGAGATCTTGGAAGCTAGTAACCTCTTGTAAGACAGTATACTACACCTCTAAAAATTTCCTTACTGGCCATTTGTCATTCTTTTGTTCCAAAATTTAACTTCCATAGGCGTCCTTCATCTTCTTATTACTGCTCACTCCCGATGAAAAACCTAAATTCTTTCTGATGTTCTCAACGCATCTTGTCTAGTTGGAACTCAGGCTGCAAGTGTTGTTCTAGCGTATTGTGATTACCAACCTACGTTTTATTCAGCTTTTTCTCTACGTCAGGGTTTTGTCCTTTGGTGCGTTCTATCCGGCCTATTTTGTGGAAAACCCAATTTAATCATCTACATTCGTTATCTTGCCTCCCTGCCTGAAGCCAGGCATATCGTCTTATAACAGTCATACTGTTCTAGAATAGACGGTGAGACTTCATATTAGTTTGACATCAAGCAAAGTATCCGTCAGGGCTGTGCGCTCTCCTTCTATTTGTTTAATGTGTACGCCGAAAATATAATAAGTAATTTCAGAGATGATATAAACAGGGAGCTATATGATGCCCTAAATATTGGTGCTCATGACATACCGGAGATTATGTATGCTGATGATATAGCATTGCCACCAACAGCACAGAATGGTATAGGAAACCTTATAACCTCACGCCAATTGAATAGTGAAAATCACAACTTATAGCTTAACATAGCAAAAACAAAGATAATGCATACAGATAAAACTACTATGGAGAAAGAAATATATGTTAACGAGGAAAAATTGGAGGTGGTGGAAAATGTAGAATATCTTGGGTCATTGATTACCGATCGCCGCCTTGACTGCCTCCACCTCCATTCTCAGATTAGATGTTGTGGAATCGTATACCAGGCTCTCCTGCACCAAACACAGCCCCCTAACTTTCGTCACAAAGCCCCAGGCACTTTTTTTACCTCTTGGCACAGAGCAATCCGCGAAGACGACTATACAGCCTGTTTGTGAATTGTTGTGGATCAATTGTAGCACCTATTATTCATTGCAGACTGCCGGCCTATCCCTGCATTCACTATACAATGTTATTATGATCCTGCACAGGTCTGGCATTTCCTCAGGCATTCTCGCCCCCCCCCCCACCCCTTTCCAACACTTCACTGAGGTAATTGGAGAAAGAGAAGAAAAAGAAGCTGTAGAAGCATATGCGTATTTCTGCTTGTCTGATATTGTGCAGAATCTAACATTCCAAATACTGTAATGTTGTGAAAGGGAACCGTTAAGTAGGATAGTGCTGTCTGTATTCTGTTATCTGAGCGGATGAATACAACACTAGATAGCAAACTAGATCAACCCGGGTAACCCACGCACCTAGTCGTCGGTCGCCATCATTAAGGGGAAGTTGGTTGGTAATTTCAAACTCCAGCCGGAATATCGACGATCATTGACAAGGAGAAGACACATTTTGAAGACTCTGCCAGAGAATGGCTGTTGTTTACATTTTAGTCTTAAGCTTCATCAGTGTGTTCATGACACCAGGTAAACATTTGAGCTGTGTTTCTTGTGATAGGTTTAGGTCTTTTGTTTGTTGTAGTTGTAGTCGCTAGAAGTTGCCTGGCTAGGGTCTGAATTGGCTACTTCCGTACTGATTGAGTGTTATTTATTATATTGTCCGTTGTTGAGGAATACAAAGTCGGTAAAGCCAGGCTCGTGATGACGAAACAGAGAGCGGCTCCCAGCCAGCGCTCAGGACGGAAAGGAAGTGGGAGGATTGACAGATCAGTCGAATCGGTGCCAGATTCGCTCCAGGTAAAATAAGTTATGGGACACACCCAGTCCAACGGGGCGAGGCTTTGGCCACCACAACGACTCACAATAGTAGTCAAAAGCGTCGGCCAGGCAATGCAGAGAAATGGTGGTTCAGTAAATTCGTGAAGGAGAGGACAATAAGAGAGTGTATAAGGCTGTGCAGCAGCAGCAGCAATGGATCAGTGGGTGACGTGGGTGGGGACTCCGCAGAGGGGCTGTTGTCAAAGCCGGATGGATATGTTTCCTAACAGTTGGACAAAAGCCGAACGGCAGAGCTGACTGTTCTGCCAGCCTGCCATCCATCCTCTGGAGCGCCGAGGACTGTGAATTGACTGTAAACTTAATAGGCCGCGGCAAATAGTTAACGGCAATCCGAAGGTTTCAGCTGCGACCAGACATCGTGGTGTGGTCTCTGTAGACTCAACAATTGGTTATAATCGAGCTAACTGTACCGTTTGAATTAATAATCGAGAAGCAGCAGTACACTTACAAGATGGAGAAATACAGCGATATGGTCGTGAGCCTGAGACAAGAAGGATATACTGTCAGGCTTTTAGCCGTAGAGATAAGCGCAAGAGGCCTCGTTACCAACTCTGAGTACAACGTGCTAAAACAGCTAGATGGGAGTAGTATAGTAAGTCAGAAAGCCGCTCGTTTTTTGTGGTGGTGGTGGACTATATAAACCAAACATTTATCAATTTTCCACCACAATCTGCAATCTATTTTTAGCTCTGATCGATTTTCCTCCTCAACGGGCGATAAATCCTGATATGATTATTTTAAGTAGACGTCGTCAATAGGTGGTAAAGAAGTGGTCAAGAGGTAGTCAAGTGGTCAAGGGGTGGTCAAGTGAAACTTGAATTGTAGGGGAGGGTACGTGTAGTGAAATGGTGATGGTTAAAGTGAGCGATGACGTGATCAAGAGGTGGTCAAGTGGTCAAGAGGTGGTCACGTGGTCAAGAGTTAGTCAAGTGGTCAACGGGTGGTCAAGTGACCCCTTAAATTGTAGGGGAGGTTACGGCTGGTGACGTGGTGGTAGTTAAAGTGAGAAATGACGTGGTTCAAGTGGTGGTCAAGAGGTGGTAAAGTGACCTCTTAAATTGTAGGGTAGGGTACGTGTAGTGAAATGGTGGTGGTTAAAGTGAGCGAAGATGTGGTCAAGAGGTGGTCAAGTGGTCAAGGGGTGTCAAGTACACCGTTAAATTGTACGGGAGGGTACCTGTAGTGACCTAGTGGTGGCTAAAGTGAGCGATGACGTGGTCAAGAGGTGGTCAAGAGGTCAAGGAGTGGTCACGTGACCCCTTAAATTGTAGGGGAAGGTGCGTGTAGTGACATGGTGGTGTTTAAAGTGAGCGATGACGTGGTCACGAGGTGGTTAAGAGGTGGTCAAGTGGTCAAGGGATGGTCAAATGACGCCTTAAATTGTAGGGGAGGTTATGTCTAGTGACGTGTTGGTGGTTAAAGTGAGCGATGACGTAAGAGCTAGTCAAGTGACTCCTCGATGTGTAGGTACGTCTAGTATACAACATTTAACATAAAACATGAAACAATAACAACAGCAATAAAGAAAACAAAAAAGGTAATATTTTCACTTGACTTTTATTGGTAGACAACATCTGTTAGGTCAAAACATCTAAATCTTGCGTCGTTAAGTCCCAAAGGGATCAGAGGGCCTTGATTATGGTTTCTAAACAACATCATAGAGTGAACTCCATCAGCTTGTAAATATAAAAAGTGATACTGGGGATTGATTCGACGTTGTATTTAGTATCTGGCCTAACTAGACTCGCTGAATTTAACAAATCTACAGTATTCAGTGCCCCTACAAACGACTCGAAATCAGACCTATTGTTTATTAAAAAAGGTAGGTCAAATAGAGAGGCATTATTTGGACATGTATGGTAGAAGAGTAGGGCTTGTGTCTCTCGATGTTTCAACACTGTGTGCAGGCTAACGACAATTTTAAAGTGAGAGGTCTGAGCATTGAAGATTGGGAATAAACGGGAACCCCAGTCAATGGCGGCATGAGTATCCGGTCGGTTAAAAAATGTCCATTCAGATAGATAGCGGCCGTGTCGTATATGTGATCTAAGCCTGTCAAAATTTTCAATATAAACGTTTCTAACATCTGCGGGTAAAACCCGCTCCGAAAGACATTCACTTGATGATGATGCTGCTGATGATGTGGCTGATGCTGCTGCTGGTTGTACGTCACTCAGAAAGGCACTAGATGTTGACTCTTTTTGAGTCGGCTTCTGTGTGATGATAATTCCTCGCCTGTGTTCAGTAAGGTATATAAATGATGCTGTTTGAGTGTCTGTACCTAGCGACAATGTACTAGCTACTGATTGGTTATTGTTAGCCGAAGAAAAGCTAGCTGATGGTATTTGAATGTGTGTAAAATGCGACACTCCATCATTCAACAAGGGACACGATGCTTGTTGCTTAGTTGACTTCCGGTGTTTATCTGTAGATTGGTCGTCTGTAGTCGGTTCTTTCCTCCTCTTCCAATCTGTGGATTGCAAATTGTTAGCACCAACGCCGCTAGATGATGGTTGAGTGGTCGATACATCACTGAATACTAGTTCATGCTCGGTCTTCACGTGTCGCCTTAAGGTATCTTTCCGGGTATAAATACGATCACAATAAGCACAATTAAAAACATCTCCAGAATAACTACTCGCAACATGTCGTATCAAACCATCAGGACGTGTGAAGGATTTATTACAGAGAGTACCTGCGTGCTTCTGTGTAGTTGCCATTCTCGGACGAAATGACCGAACTTTAGAGTCGTTACATTGAGGTTGTCCAGACAAACATAGAACCAACTTGTAAGACGAAGAAATTACTCTACTATCTGATTCGTAAATATAAATTTGCGTTCTTAGTCAAAGATGTTCCAACGGAAAACACGAAAACACGTATACCTTCTTCGGAAATGTCGCAGATACGATTTATTTTCTCATGATAATCACATCAATTGAGTTCGGTTAATAATTTTAATGTCTTTGGATAGACATTTGAATAAGAAGCTAGATAGTAATATGTATGTCGAACAAATCGAAAGAGTATTCGGACACTTAGCTGGTACATATATATTTCAGAAGACACCAGGGCCGGATTTAGACTTATTAAGACCCTAAGCTATTTGAAATATGGGGCCCTTTAAAAGTCCAGATATTCTATGTCAGTGACAAATATGATTTTCGGATACCTAGAGGGTTAAACTGAAATACAATTAAGAAGTATATTGATAGTGAAATAATAAATCTTTAACTTAAAATCATTTTTATTCATAACAAACTTAAAAATGCAAGCTCTGGTAAAAAGAAACAAAAGTTCTTTTAAAAGGCACAATTTACAAAGGCTTATTATCTAATCTCTTGAAACATGTTATAAGAATTAAAGAATTATATTAAACTAAAATATTTTCTTTCTTGCCTTTGCCAGAGCAAATTCACTGATGACATCATCAAATGATAAACTGCGTAGTTTGTCGCTTTCTATGCACATGAGACTGAGGGAACATAATTTATCTTGAGTCATTGTTGTTCTAAATTAATATTTTATCCTCTTCAGCTGAGAAAAAGATCTTTCTCCAGAGCAATTTGCAACCATCATACTAAGAAACAATCTCAAAATTGCTTCTACATTAGGGAATGCTAATTGGACAAGATCGTTAAATATTACTCTATACAGATCCTGATGTGTCAGACTATCTTGTTCCGCTGAACTATGGGCTTGACTATGTCTAACATATTGATGAAAATGCTTGACTTCTCCTACAAGATTCATGTCCACATCTTCAGGATATGTTTGGCATAAAGCACTAACTCCTTCATGAATATCTTCTTCTGTAGCTTCTAGTTTTGTCAAGAATGAAAACTTTTTTGCAGCATCATTGTATACTGAGGCCCTCTGTGCCAGACTTGACTCTAATGCATCCATCACAGGTATAAATGTTTTGATTCTGAACTTGTCTCTTGGCTCAAGGTTCTCTAAAGCATCATCTTCATCATCATTGATATGCCTTCTTCTATATCTTCTTTTCTTGTAATCAACATCAGGTAATTTTTTCTTTGCTTCTTCTTCAAAATGATCGAAAAGATCCCTGGAACCTTTAACACAATCCGAAAGTGAAGCATACAATTTCCTACATACATCTAGACTAATTTGGGGGTCTTGCAGTGACTGACTAGTCTTGTGAAATTCATCTAGCAAGTACCTCCACAAACATAACAATACCATAAATTCAAACTTCTCTATTTTATTCAAAATATTTATGGCTTGATTTCTTGTTTCGCCTTTCTCTGTAGTATCAATATGCAGCTGATGCAATGCAGAAATTATTCCATCATAACTATCAAGTATTGCACTTGTGGCCATTGAATGTGCTTCCCACCTAGTCTTTGACAAAGACTTTGGAACTTTTGAATCATCTTTGAAGAATGACAACAGTACTGCCCATCTATGTGTAGATGATGAAAAGAAATTATATATTTCTTGAACAATTCCAAAAAAGTTTACTGCCTCTAAACAACAGTCTACTGCTGCTCTACCAACAAGATTCAGGGAATGAATAGCACATGGAATATACATAGCATACTTGTTAATCTTCAATATTATTTCTTGCATACCCTTGTATTTGCCAGACATATTGGCAGCATTTTCATATGACTGGCTTCGACACTTACTAAAATCTATGTTTGCACTCTTTTGTAAGTTAGTTGTGCACCATCTTAGCCATACTTTCCCCTGTGTAGCTACCCATCTCTAGGAAAGTTAGAAAACGTTCAATAGGGAGCCCATCATCTGGTGAAACATACCTCACAATAACAGTGAGCTGATCAATATGGGACCGGTCTGGAGTGGAATCTACAGATAAACTGAAGTACCCTGCAGTTCTTAAATCATCCAAGATTGAGTCTCTTACTTTATGTGCCATAATTTGGATAAATTCATCACAGATTGTTTTAGAAAGATAAGATGTGAGACATGATCCTTTATTCCTAAATTTTTGTATATGGCTTGCTAGAAAAGGATCAAATTTTGCTATAAGTTCGAGTAATCCAAGGAAATTGCCATTGTGAGGAGAACCAAATGTTTCCTTATCTCCTCTGAAAGGTAAACCACGCTCTGCCATAGTAATTATGGCTGCCACAACTCGTTCAAGAACATTTTTCCAGTACTGCCGTTTATTATTTATCTGTTCTGCTAGCTGGCAGTCAATTGTTGAGCCACGTTTTCTTGTAAGATATGTTACCGAAGCTGTTCTATGGTCTACAGAGTTTTCATGACTTTGAACTAAATAGGTGTTGCGCCAATCACAAAATCCATCGGATGATAATGGTGTAGAAGAATTTGAAAAGAGTTTACACACGAAACAGTATACACGACCAGTTGCTGGCGAATATACTAACCATTCTCTGTAATATTTTTCACTATTAGCCCGTTTGGGATAGAACAAGCTTTTCGAGCAATATCTGTCTTGGTTTGCAAAAAGCTTCTTTGATTTTTCAAATGAACCATTTGAGTGCTGACATTCTGACGGACCTTTTTCTACCCAGTATAAAATCTCATCTTTACTTAAATCACCCCATACCCCAACATCATTCTGTTTGTTTTTTGATGCTGAATCTTCTGTGCTTGTACTACTCTCTGGTTTATTAATCTTAATATTTGTTGCTTCATTCGTTGAAGTAGATTCTATACAACTAGATGTACCAGGCTCTGTATCAGGAATAGGGTGAATATCCTGTGACTTGACTCACTGTGGTAGAGGCTTTTGGTTCATCAGGCCCCTTATCTATCTTTGTTAAGAAACTATCTAATTTTGTTATCTTGCTAAGCTCTTCTTCAGCTCTCTGCTTCTTTTTTCCTCTTTTGAGCTCCACTTTTATAACTTCTGGTTGACATCTTGCAAACTGTGGGCAGACAAATCAACAATGGTTCCGCCATCGTCACATGAATAAAAATTATTAAATCAACAACACAAATTATCTGTAGAAATTATTTGATATTTTGTATATTATGATTCTACATCTCCAGTGTTTCAATAAAAACAGACACTAGTGTGATATTATATGCTGGAATGCCGCCATTGTGAATTTTTCCGATTGTAAAGATGTAACCAGGTGGTCTCACAAAATATTTTTTTTTCCACACCTCTGCATAACGAATCTTGCTAGAACCTCTATAGTTGTGTGCAAAAATGGACACAGCATTCATAAATGCACAATAAAGTATAATAACTCTCTTGATAAGACATTTATCAATACAAATAAAACTGTGAACCAGTCAATTAAATTTCAGCAATGGACGATGGACAAGTTTGAAAACTGACTTGACTTTCATAAATTTTAAGTCATGTAGCAAGATGAACAATAAATACAATAAATATAAAGCAACAAAATAAATATGTAATAGAATTTAAACGTGTATTGATATTTTGTTTAACTTGATGATTGTAAATCTTCTTGTTTATTAAAAAAAAGCAGACACCAATCCAATATGCCGCGATTCCGACATTATGAATTTAACAAGAGCACACACTACGACGGTGCTCACAAAATTTTTTTATTCTATGTCTTCTGCATAACGAATATTGTTGAAACTCAACATTTATATGTAAAATTGGATGCGCAGTGCGCAGTTCAAAAATGCAGGTTAAATTAGCTTACCTTTGACAATAAACAAGCCAAACTATAAACTTCCTTACCTTTGTCAACCAGTGCAAAATATTCTTCAAACAATACACTTGCAATAGCTTTCAAGCATGCAGGACTGAAGAATAACCTTTTGACCCCTCGTTAAAATTGTCATTCGCGATTTTCATAAAAACAGTTCCGTATTTATCCAATAGGAAACACGACAGGGTTATTTTCGTATACTGCACTTCGTCCTCCGTTAGCAACGAAATCGCTAATAATACTGCAGTATATTTAAGTATACATATATGACAATTGATCACTCGGACAATATTATTTGGGGCCCCCACTTTCTTGGGGGCCCTAAGCTATAGTTTGTTTAGCTTATACGTAAATTCTGCACTGGAAGACACGATTATTAACTTCTGATGAATTAGAACAGCTGTTGAAATTATTTTGAACAAACTTAAAAACACAGCCTTCCTCGTTGATTGTGAGCACTCAAATGACTTCGCATTCGTTTCGTGACCAGCTTGTCTGTGCTGTGCGTGAGTGGGAGTTGTATATATATATATATATATATATATATATATATATATATATATATATATATATATATATATATATATATATATATATATATATATAGTAGTTGGGGTGCTAGTTTTCTAATACAAAATCTGATTGGTGGGTTTGTATTCAACCAATGGGTGAGTGGGATACAAACGAGTTTGGGTGTTGTTTGTTGCATACAAGTGGCGCAGAAATTCTGTACTATGCCAATATAATGTGTGTTATGTATTACTCTAAGTTGTGGTATCTTGTGTGCTATGTAGAACAAAACTAGTTTTGTTGTATGCTGTGTAAAGTGTTGCTGAAATATCTGTCTTGTGTAGTTGTAAGAGGTGATGACTCATAATCACCCGCTCTATCATTGTTGCCAGCTTATTGATAGTGTCTTCATTGCCGCGAAAAAGGCTCACTGTGAGATATCGATTATTTTTCAAAGCGACAGCGGCTGAGATACATGACCATAAGGAACAAACAACGACACGGCAACTACAAGACAACGACAAGGCAAAATGGCGCCGGATATAGCGTAACATACAAGACTTATGAGATCATCGGTTGCCCGTTCCATCACGGTCGACAAATAGGTGGTCACTAAGGCCTTAAATTACTCACTCAAATACACATATATGATAATAATTCACCAAGCCAAACAATGAAAACTGACAAAAACAACGAAATAATGACATAAACACTGAATGATCGACAAATGTAAACGTCAAAATGTAACACTTACAAAGAAATCGAAAACTACTGAAAACAAATAAAATGACACGACAAAATGACACAATTAATGAAAACTGACACAACAACACAGTGACGCAAAAAAAAAAAGATTATCCAAAATGTACCAAACACGTACATAAAAACAAATCGACAACAAACCGATACAAAGACAAGAAGTTTGAAGTCGAGTGGGAAAGTTGTTAGGGCAATTCGATAAATTGTAAGAGCAAGTGGACAAATTGTGAGAACCAGCAGGCAAGTTGACAATGCAAGTCGGGAAGTTGTTATGGTAATTGTGTCAGTTGATACGTCAAGTTGACAATATATGAGTGCTAGTCGACAAGTTGTTGCAGCAAATAGGGGAATTGTTAGGGCAAGTGGGGAAGTTGATAGGTCAAGTCGACAAGTTGTGAGTGGATGTTGAGAGGTTGTTTAGTTCAGTGGGCAAGTTTGTAGGGCAAGTTGACAAGCTGTGTGAGTTAATGAGGAAATTGTTATGTTAAGTGTACAAGTCTCTGGGACAAATCGACAAGATGATATATCTAGTGGCCAAGTTGTTAGGGCAAATGGGGGATTTGTTAGGTCCAGTAGGGAAGTTGGTAGGTCAATTCGGCAATTTGTGAGAGTAAGTGGGAAAGTTGTTAGGTTCAGTCGGCAAGTTGGTCGAGCAAGTCGACACGCTGTGAGAATTAGTGGGGAAGTTGTTATGGTAAGCATGCAAGTTGATCGGGCAAGTCGACAAGATGTGAGAACTAGTGGACAAGTTAGGGTAAATGGGGGAGTTGCTCGGTAAATTCGACACGTTGTGAGAGCATGTGGGGAAGTTGTTAGGTCCAGTGGGCAAGTTGCTAGGGCAAGTCGACAAGTTGTGAGAATTAGTGGGGAAGTTGTTATGTTAAGTGTGCAAGTTGATAGGACAAGTCGACAAGATGCGAGAGCTAGTGAACAAGTTGTTATGGCAAATGGGGGAGTTGTTAGGATAAGTGGACAAGTTGTGAAGGTAAGTAGATAAGTTGTCAGGGCAATTCGACTAGTTGTGCGAGCCAGTGGACAAGTGTAGTTTACAAATTGACATTGGAAGTGGGAAAGTTGTATGGTAAGTGTGTCAATTGATAGGGTAAGATGACATGATACGACAACTAGTGGACAAGATTGTTGGTGGGGAGTTGTTAAGGTAAGTGGGGAAGTTGATATGTCAATTCGACAAGTTGTGAAAGGATGTGGAAAAGTTGATAGGGCAAGTTGACATGTGTTAGTTTATTATTGTGTACGTCTGTTGTGTCAGTTTTCATTGGTTGTGTAAGTTTTCGTTGGCTGTTTAATTTTGTCATTGTGACAATTTTTTTTTTTCAATCAGAGAGTGCGTCATTGTCAGTTGTAGATTTCTTTTTGTGTTACATTTTTACTTTACCATTTACATTTGGATGTCTTTATTTTTTTCTTTGCTTGTGTCAGAAGTTGTCACTGGTCGTGTGAGTTGCCAGTGTTTTTTGCTTGGTTATGTCGCTTCTTTTATAGTCTCAATGTGTGTCATTTACAGTGGTTGTGTCTTTTTCGGTTGTCGTTTGTTTCCTTTTGTGTGTTACATTTTGACATTTACAGTTGGCTGTCTTGTTTTCTTTGGTTGTATCAGTTTGTCGTTGTGTCAGGTTTTCAGTTTTTATGTTGGCCGTTTTCATTGGTTGTTTTAGTTTTCCTTGTTTGGGTCATTTTCAGTTGTTGTATGTTACATTTTGACGTTAACATTTGTTTTTGTTTTTGTGTGGTTTCTTTGCTTGTGTAATTTTGTCGTTGTGTCAGTTTGTCGTTGTGTAATTTTTCAGTGACTGTATCATTTTTTCATTGTTTGTGTCATTTTGTCGTGTCATTTTATTTCTGAGTAGTTGCCGATTTCTTTGTATATGTTACATTTTGGATGTTTTGCTTTTCCTTTGGGTGCCTTGTTCAGTGTTTGTGTCAGTTTTCAGTGTTTATATCATCAATTTTCATTGGTTATTTCAGTTTTCATTTTTTATATCAGTTTCTCTTTGTGTCGGTTTGTTGTCAATTTCTTTTTGTGTACGTCTTTGTTACATTTTGGCTGTTTTGGTTTTCTTTTGTTTGCGTCAGTGTGTTGTTGTGTCAGTTTTCATTGTTTGTGTCATTTTGTCGTGTCTTGCTTTCTTGCTTGTGTCATTTTCGGTTGTCTGTTACATTTTGAAGTTAACATTTGTATGTTTTGGTTTCTTCGTTTGTGTCAGTTTGTCGTTTTGCCATTTTTCAGTGGCTGTGTCATTTTTTCATTGTTTGTCTCATTTTGTCGTGTCATTTTATTTTTGAGCAGTTGCCGATTTCTTTGTATGTGTTACATTTTGGACGTTTTGCTTTTCTTAAGGTGCCTTGTTCAGTGTTTGTGTCAGCTTTCACTGTTTATGTTAGAAAGTTTCATTGGTTGTTTCAGTTGTCATTTGCGTGTGTTTGTCAGGTTTACTTTGTATCGGTTTGTTGTCGATTTCTTTTTATGTACGTGTTTATTACATTTTGGATATTTTTTTTTGCGTCACTGTGTTGTTGTGTCAGTATTCATTGTTTGTGTCATTTTGTCGTGTCATTTTATTTGTTTTTAGTAGTTTTCGATTTCTTTGTAAGTGTTACATTTTGACGTTTACATTTGTCGATCATTCAGTGTTTATGTCATTTTTTCGTTGTTTTTGTCAGTTTTCATTGATTGGCTTGGTGAATTATTATCATATCTGTGTATTTTAGTGAGTAATTTAAGGCCTTAGTGACCACCTATTTGTCGACAGTGATGGAACGGACAACCGATGATCTCATAGTCTTGTATGTTACGCTATATCCGGCGTAATTTTGCCTTGTCATTGTCTTGTAGTTGCCGTGTCGTTGTTTGTTCCTTATGGTCATGCATCTCAGCCACTGTCGCTTTGAAAAATTATCGATATCTCACAGTGAGCCTATCATTATATCAAAGCCAAAATCACGGCACATTGTTTTTTTTTTTTTTTAGATGAAGCAGGTTATAGAGAACAATTTCCTAAATTATCTCCAAAATCATCGCAAACGTTCTCAGATTACACCTCTCAAGTTCAAAATATTTTCAATAAATGGCTATCAGCAGCTAAATTGAACAAAGATTTTGATCGTTTAAAAGATCTCATTTTAAGGGATAAGATCATATCATCAGTGCCATTACCTTTTTCACGATTTTTGGAAGAATGTGAGTGTGAAACAGTACAACAGATGGAGAAACGTGGGTCAGCTTATTTTACAGCAAATAAAGATTGCTTTGCTAATAGTCTGAAAGATACAGAATTTGTAGCAGCAGCCGCTACATACGATAGATCCAAACCTACCGTATACAAAAACAAAACCTTTTAGGAAGTTCAATAACTACCAATGTAAGTACTGTAAATTTAATCACAATGAAAATGACATGTGTGATAGCAACCCTGCATATTTTACATTCCTACACAATTTCATAGATAAACAATACAGGGAAAGAAAGATCTGTAAACGATTAACTAAATGTTTTCTTTCTAAAGCCTACGGACACTGGCGTCATTCATGTAAAGGTAAACAAATGACAAGAAAAGCTAATGCTGCAATGTTTGATAGTTCATCCTCTGAGGAAGAACAGGAAGAAAGTCAACAACCAGTAAATACAGCTGAAAGTATTGATATTTTCCACCTAGATAAATGTAGAACTTGGAACCAGTTCCATGAAGATGGTGTTCTAACATGTGGACATTCTGTACTCATAACAAATGAAGAAGCAAATTTAGTAATAGATTCCAAAGGGAAACTAGATATTCATCAAGGTTATGTCAACGGTAAAGAAGGTAGTGTTTTAAGGGACAGTGGCAGTACCCTTATTGGTTTAAGAAAAGACTTTTTACATCCCTCAGATTACACAGGAAAATTCGTGACCTGTAGAAAATTTTCAGGAAACATTGAAAAATATCCACTGGCATGGGCACACATCAAAACACCTTTTTTAGCAGGCAAGGTAAAATGTGCCGCATTATTTAACCCATGCTGTGATTTGATCATCGGTAATCTTCCCGAGGTAATTGACAGGCCACATGAGCATACTACAACCTACCTTAACAAGTCTTACCAACCAATGCAGCAACAAAATCAGCTGCAGAAAAAGAACCTCAGATAAACCAAACTGAGACATCACAACAATTAACAACACCTCCCAAGGACTTGAGAGAAAACCTTATAAAGGCACAGAAATCTGATTTGTCATCACAAAAATATATTACACCTGCAGGCCAAAAGCCAAAAAAGGTCCAAGTAACATCAAAAGTAAATAGCACAATAAAATTAACACAAATCAAGCATCAACCAAAACCAAACAGATCGAATCAGAAGACTGCAATATTTGCCTTAGCATTTCTGTACTGCTTAATTACAATATCATTGTCATGCCTTATTACATGTGTACTGTGTTACTGTAATTGTATACCCACCAATAATTTGTGTCCAGAATCAGAGTCACAACAATGAAACAAAATTAAATCACCCAACCTCCACGACATAACGACAAATTCAATCTTCATTACTGAACGAACACAACAGCAGCCAGATATTCCACCCACAGACTATATCGACATAACAACTAAAACAACACCAGACAACTCAGCAACCCATCATACAGACACTGATACAGACCAAATTAAAACAAATGTTAAATACCTGATCAGACTCACAAACAAAATCCAAAAGAGACATAACCATTCGACACTACAGGGCATCATTATACTACACACGGATTTAACAACAATCCGGAACAAAAGAATTAGTTACATGACAGAATCAGCAACATCATAACACAGCACTACAAAGAGTTACAGGCAAGCATGGACTACAGATGACCCGAAACAATTATAACCATCCACCATACCATTGAAGTTCCATCAATGGCTACATGTTACATTCACTTCAGTCAAAACATACTCACATCATTGTAGAATGACAAGACTGCTGTTATAAGACGTACCCCATGTACTGACAGACATACACATCTGCATACACACCAGCAGTATGACTGAACACCTAACGACGCTGCAACAAACTTTTGAACGCATCAGGCAGCACGGCCTAACTGGAAAACCAGCAAAAGTTGAAATTGTTTTCATGAAATATGTTTTTAGGCTATAAAATTTGTGATGGTAGCGTTACTACTGATAAGAACATTGTATCTAGAATTTTGAAATTATCACTTCCTACAACGAAAAAGGAAGTAAGAAGTATGCTTGGATTGTTAAATTATTATAGAAGGTTCATACCGAACTTCTCAGATTTAACAGAAGTCTTTACCAATCTGTTGACAAAACGCCAACCAAATAAAATTGTAAACAGAGAGGGCCTGAAATCAGCTCTTACAAAAATATTATCCTACTTTTCATCTGACCCGATACTAAAATTACCAAACCTTAACATTTCTTTCACAGTAAGATGTGACGCGAGCAATGTAGGTGTGGCTGGTGTCCTGTTACAGACCTACGACGACGTCCTGCATCCAGTAGCGTATGTCAGCCGTAAATTAACAGCAAGTGAACGGAACTACAGCTCACCAGAGTTGGAATGTCTGGGTTTAATTTATTCAGTGTCTAAATTATCTAAATATTTATTAGGTAAACATTTCATTGTGGAAACAGACAACAACCCATTAAAAGTGATAATGCAGGGAACACCAACAAATCACAGAATTGCCAGATGGGCGTTACTGCTCCAGAACTACAGCTTTGAGGTACGCCATATCAGCGGAACGGAGAACACGATCGCAGACCTCCTGTCAAGAATTCCTCTCGACGAGTCCACTGACAGTCCAACTACGCCTGAGCGCAAAGATTGAATACAGTTACAAACTGCGCTCAGACATATATCACAGTACAGCGCAGACAATAGCCCGTCATGAAAGAACGCTGTCAAATCTTATACATTGTGATACGGACTATGTCCTTTTTATATTCCCAAAGTACAGTTTTAATTTGTGAAAGTGGGAATAAATGAATACGTCAGAATGTGCAAGTGAAGAGGACATGAAACAGTGAAGAGATTTTCACAAACAAGTACAGAAAGAGCAGTACTGCACAAACACAAAATCTTACCTTATTTCCAGAACTTGGTAATATTGAGCAGTACCAGTACTTATTAACATTGTGAAATAACTCCACCTTATTTCCAGAACGGGTAATATTGAGTAGTACCAGCACTTATAACTGCACAGAAAAGTGGTAATATTTTAATTGAGTGTGTTACATAAACGACGACGGTGCATAGAACAGTGTAATCCAATATTCTGTTTAAAGGAAATGTGTGTATTCCAGGAGCGTGTAAACACAATATTAACTTCCGTTTCCTTTCCAATTGTTTTTTTCTAAATTAACATTATAGCAGACTATACACAGAAATAGTTAAGTATGAATTAGTTAGTTAGTCGCAGTTCCAACTTCACAGCAACGGGGCGTCCCCATTATGCTCCGTTCCTGTGCCAGTGAATATCACACAAAACGCTCCCCACTGCCCAATGTGAAAAGTGGAAAAGACAGGAGTCTCGACAAATAACAGCCCGCACAGATACACTGTGAATAATGCCGCCACCAGAATGTCAACACATTAGTCCCCCACAAAACACCCAGTTCATTTCTGATGGAATCGGCAGTCATTTTCCCATCTGGATGTTTCCTAGATGTTCACCCACACAGTCCACGAAATACAGTTCATAGTCGATGGCAGTGGCAGTCAACCAGAATGCCCAGCAGCCACGCATTTCTGCATAAGGCAAAATCCGGTCAACTCTGGGACATAGCCATCTGCCATCGCTCCGAACATGCAGTCACGTTCCAAACGACCTTGGGCAGATTCAAAAGCATTTCAAACGAAACTCACAGCTCACAGTGTCGCGCCACGCAATCACTCAGTAGCAGGGCGACGGAACCATCAAGTTAAGTAAGAATGAACGAGTGAATGAATTTTTTGACTTTATAATTTACACATGAGAAATTGAGAGAAAGAATTTATACTTTTCTGATCTAAGGATCATCGATTGATTCTTGGTTTTTCAATAGTGCCAGGAATGTCACTATTGTAAATAAAGATCAAACGTTTGACACTTAGAAGAAAGAAAACAAATGTACTTAATGTTTTTTTTGAAAGCATCTGAAATTACCCCGCATAGTTATTTACGATTGTTCCTAAGGGGAGACAATCTGACATTGGTAAATTTGGTACATGCATATATTTTTTGTTTCATAGTCGTCAAAGCGACTACAAAACACCAAGTAGCGTCAACTAGAGGTGGGCGATGTTTACTAAATTTGACAGACCAGGATTAGAATATCTGGCCATATGGGTTAGTGTTCTGGTTCTGAAATCGTCATTCAAGTTGACGATTTAATGCCTAACATGATTTTGTTGTGAGGGGGTGCGTAGCTTGAAAGATAGTGTCAATCGCTGTTAACTTCCGGTCTGTCCTGAGTCCATTGTCAAATGAAGTACTAATCCAACCAGGGGACAATACTTGATGCAAGTAGCCGAATGGCAGAACTGAATTATATATATATAATATATAATTTAATATGCCAGGAAGATAGCACCCTATAAAGATACCATGTAACAATCCTTCAGGATAAGCAGCTATTCGATCATGACTTATAATTGCATTATAAACTGAGACTATGAATAACCACCCATATGATGAAAGGCTACCCTTTCATACAGGAGGGCGGTGGATAGTGTCAGGATCTCCATAGCCTGTAGGTGAACGGCAACTTACGAAGGTCAACACCACCGGCAGCGAGGTGTCGCCGAGTACTTGCTAGCCACGACGCAATTGCCGCCCAGTGGTCATCGTGATACTCGGGACGCACGAGTGGCGAGAAGGAAAGGTCTGACCAAGAATACCTGGTTTGGGCAGATGGGTTGCTGACAGCGAGACAGAACGGACAGAGAGTGTTATGCGTGTATTCTCTAACTATAGTGAGATAGCGTGGCTATCTAGGAGAGTGGATTGTGTTTGAGCCTGAGAGAGAGAGAGAGAGAGAGAGAGAGAGAGAGAGAGAGAGAGAGAGAGAGAGAGAGAGAGAGAGAGGAGAGAGAGAGAGAGAGAGTCAGAGTCATGTTGTATTAATATAAGATGTGTTAATGCATATACTTCGTACTGTGATAATGCAACTATTCACAAATGTACTTAATGTAAATAGTTTGCCGTGAATAAAAGGCTTACTTCACGTGGCTGTGCGTGAGAGTTCGATCATTGAAAGTGTATGATTGTTTCACCCCTGTTCTGAGAGAGCGAGCCAAATGCCCATATAATTTAAGATCATGACAGTCATCACCTCTTACAACTACAAAAGATAGATATTTCAGCAACACATTACACAGCATACAACACAAACTAGTGTTGTACTACATAGCACACAAAATACCACTACTTAGAGTAATACATAACACACATTATACTGGCATAGTACAGAATTTCTACGCCATTTGTATTCAACAAACAACACCCAAACTCTTTTGTAATTCACTCACCCATTGGTTGAATACAAAACCACCAATCAGATTTTGTATTAGAAAACTAGTACCCCAACTACTATTTTCATATATAGAACTCCCACTCACGCACAGCACAGACAAACTGGTCACGAAACGAATGTGAAGTCATTTGAGTACTCACAATCAACGAGGAAGGCTGTGTTTTTAAGTTTGTTCAAAATAATTTCAACAGCTGTTCTAATTCATCAGAAGTTAATAATCGTGTCTTCTGAAATATATATGTACCAGCTGAATGTGCGAATACTCTTTCGATTTGTTCGACATACACATCACTATTGTACAAGAAGTTGATTAGCTTCTTATTCAAATGTCTACCCAAAGAAATTAAAATTATTAACCGACATCAATTGATTTGATTATCAGGAAAAAATATCGTATCTGCGACATTTCCATAGAAGGTATACGTGTTTTCGTGTTTTCCGTTGGAACATCTTTGACTAAGAACGCAAATTTATATTTACGAATCAGATAGTAGAGTAATTTCTTCGTCTTACAAGTTGGTTCTATGTTTGTCTGGACAACCTCAATGTAACGACTCTGAAGTTCAGTCATTTCATCCGAGAATGGCAACTACACAGAAGCACCCAGGTACTCTCTGTAATAAATCCTTCACACGTCCTGATGGTTTGTTACGACAAGTTGCGAGTAGTTATTCTGGAGATGTTTTTAATTGTGCTTATTGTGATCGTATTTATACCCGGAAAGATACCTTAAGGCGACACGTGAAGACCGAGCATGAACTAGTATTCAGTGATGTGTCGACCACTCAACCATCATCTAGCGGCGTGGATGCTAACAATCTGCAATCCACAGATCGGAAGAGAAGGAGAGAACCGACTACAGACGACCAATGTACTGATAAACAGCCGGAAGTCAACTAAGCAACAAGCATCGCGTCCCTTGTTGAATGATGGAGTGTCGCATTTTACAAACATTCAAATAACATCAGCTAGCTTTTCGTCGGCTAACAATACCCAATAAGTAGCTAGTACATTGTCGCTAGTTACAGACACTCAAACAGCATTATCTATTACCTTACTGAACACAGGTGATGAATTATCATCACAAAGGAAGTCGACTCAACAAGACTCAACATCTAGTGCCTTTCTGAGTGACATACAACCTGCAGCAGCATCAGCCACATCATCAGCAGCATCATCATCTAGTGAATGTCTATCGGAGCGGGTTTTACCCGCAGATGGTAGAAACGTTCATATTGAAAATTGGGACACGCTTAGGTCACATATACGACACGGCCGCTATCTATCTGAATGGACAGTTTTTAACCGACCGGATACTCATGCCGCCATTGACTGAGTTTCCGTTTATTCCCAATCTTCAATGCTCAGACCTCTCACTTTAAAATTGTCGTCAGCCTGCACACACTGTTGAGACATCGAGAGACACAAGCCCTACGCTTCTACCATGCATGTCCAAATAATGCCTCTCTGTTTGACCTACCTTTTAAAATAAACAATAGGTCTGATTTTGAGGCGTTTGTGGGGAAGCGAAACACTGTTGATTTGTTAAATTCAGCGGGTCTAGATAGGCCAGATACTAAATACAATGTCGAATCAATCCCCAGTATCTCTTTTTATATTTACAAGCTGATGGAGTTCCCTCTATGATGTTGTTTAGAAACCATAACCAAGGCCCTCTGGTCCTTTTGGGACGTAAACGACGCAAGATTTAGATGTTGTAACCGAATAGATGTTGTCTACCAATAAAAGTCGTGTGAAAATATTACCTTTTTTGTTTTCTTTATTGCTGTTGTTATTGTTTCATATTTTATGTTAAATGTTGTATACTAGAGTACCTACACATCGAGGGGGTCACTTGAATAGCTCTTACGTCATCGCTCACTGTAACCACCAACACGTCACTAGACATAACCTCCCCTACAATTTAAAGCGTCATTTTACCACCACTTGACCACGTCTTAACCACCTCTTGACCACGTCATCGCTGACTTTAATCACCACCGTGTCACTACACGCACCTTCCCCTACATTTAAGGGGTCACTTGACCACTCCTTGACCTCTTGACCACGTAATCGCTCATTTTAGCCACTACCAGGTCACTACAGGTACCCTCCCCTATAATTTAACGGGTTACTTGACACCCCTTGACCACTTGACCACCTCTTGACCACGTCATCACTCACTTTAACTACCACCACGTCACTATCCATACCTTCCCTTATAATTTAAGGGTTCACTTGACCACCCCTTTACCACCTCTTAACCACATCATCGCTCACTTTACCCACCACCATTTCACAACACGTACCACCCCCTTCAATTTAAGGGGTCACTTGACCACATCTTGACAACTTGACCACCACTTGACCACGTTATTTCTCACTTTAACTACCACTACGTCACTAGTCGTAACCTCCCTTACAATTTAAGGGGTCACTTGACCACTTGACTACCTCTTGACCACTTCTTGACCACCTAATGACCACGTCTACTTACAATAAGCTTACCAGGAGTTTTCGCCCGTTGAGGAGGAAAATCGATCGGAGCTAAAAAACAGATTGTAGATTGTGGTGGAGAATCGATAAATGGTTGATTTATATAGTCCACCACCAAAACCACAAAAAACGAGCGGCTTTCTGACTTACTACACTACTGATGGGAAAGGACAAACAAGAACGCAGGTACTTAAAAGACTGGGTGAAACAGCAGAGAAGGCCTTGGGCTGGCAATGGAGCTAGCGTAATTATGGGTGGGACAAGGATATGCAGTAAATAGTTAACAACTTTGCTGCAATGTAAGTCAACGTCTCTCAAAGAGGGAAATCTAGCAATCAGAAAAAATTAACCTCACAATAAGATCGAAATATCTCAGTAAGTCCAAAACATAGCAACCTGATAACGAGGCCGAAACACTGCAACCTCACAATGAGACCGAAACACAGTAACCTCTCAGTTAGTTAGTTAGTCACGGTTCCAACTTCACGGCATCGGGATGTCCCTATTATGCTCCGTTCATGTGCCAGTGAATGTCACACAAAATGCTAATTACTGCCTAATGTGAAAAGTGGAACAGACAGGTCTCGGTAATCCAACAGCCTGCACAGATACACTCTGCTTAATGCCGTCGCCAGAAAACCAACTCAACAGCCCTCCACGAAGTATACAGTTCATCGTCGATGGAATCGGCAGTCACAAGAAAGACTTTATTGACCCGGGTTTTATCCCACATGGCCTAGTCTCTTTCCGCAGGGCGACCCGCCTAAAGCGCCACACAAAGCACGAACTCCGTAGCTCCAGCGACTACTCCCAGGAGTCTCCTGAAAAATGCACTTGTGACCCGAAAAAGCAAACCAGTCAATTCAGCGACAGCCAGCCATTGTTCCGAACATGCAGTACACTGTGCAAACAACATCGGACACATGTAAAAGCATTCCACGTGAATTTCACAGCTCACAGTGTCGCCCACGCACTCAATCAGTTCCAGGGCTACGGAACCATATACTACCAGTCCAACATTAGGAAAATGCGAATGCAAACCGTAGCCACAGTCATAACCACGCCACAGACCTTAACGGTTCAATGCCTAACCGCCATGTTGGGGACCGGAAGTTTACAGTAACCTCTCAATAAGACCGAAATATAGCAACCTGACAATGAGACCGAAATAACATTTAGGGTTTTGTGCCGACCCGGGAGCCACTCCATCAGGTAAGAACTGGGCATCCACGTCGAGACGCCACAGAAGGGTGGAAACACCATAATGTAGCGATCACCCAGGCTGGAAATGTAGTTTGAAATCGAACCTCTTAAGCCAAGCGACAGCAACGACCGTTTGTGGTGGAATAGGGCATCTTGCAAGGACTGCGCCCCGCAAATGTAGCGAGGGCAAGGTAGAGCCCAAGCCTTAAAAGAATTAGCCTAGAGGAAGAGCTGGCTTTCGCTGGGCTCGAAGACGGCAACATGGTAATAATGAAGTCTACTGACTAGGCCATAGCATGCCACAAGGCAGAGGTGAAGACTAAGGTAAACTGTCGGGGGAAGAAGCTGGCGTTCAGATACGGTGTAGTGACATCGTTGTTATATGCACCGGCAGTCAAATGTTTAGCCCTCCGAGGGTGGGACGGCATCACTGCAGACACACTTAGCGACGCTGATAAAGGAAATGTACAGTCACAAACGTCTGGAAGTTGTCTACCTACGACACGAGAAACACGCCCGGTAGTCTTGACCCGAACGGGCCCGTCCCCTGAGAGTGTCATTAAGGCTCAGAGGCCGAAATATTCGGCTAGGGTCTTCTTCTGTACCTTCTTTAATGGTGTCCAACCCAGGAGACAGGTTTTCCATCTGGTGGGTTTCTCGGTCATATTTTGTGAATTTATTCAGACAATATGGAAATCAAGATGTTCAATCTCTTTGACCAACAGTATACATTGCTCTGCCTTCACTGTAGCGGACAGCGTCAAGCTCACATTGGTCTAATGAATCACCTCCCAGGGAGAGCTGTGGCCAAACAAGCTTTATTCTCAAAGGGTCACAAATTAGGCCCGTCTTACATAAGTCCCTTCCAACCACTCATCTTTCTCACATCCATTATGTCTGTTGTGCGTATTACATACGCATAGAAAAAAGCACTGTAATATGGATGCTGTGCACATACACAATGCTATGAGACAGACAGTGATGTACAAACAGCACCATATATGTGTGTGAGTGTTTAATCATTCATTCATTCAGTAGCATGTCCTTTGCAGAACCTCGCTCCCATAACAACCTTCCGAAAAACCTCTCGCAAGATGTACTGCATCCTATACACCCATCTGGAGATCATCTGCCACACCCTGCACCCATCTTCTCTTTGGTCTTCCTCCTCCTCTCTTCCCAGGCATAAACCCCTCCATTATTGTTCTCTCCTAACTTTCGTGACATTTCAAATGACCAAAATATTTCAGTTTTCTTTCTTTTATCGTCTTTAATAGCCAACCGTCTTCAGTATTCAGCTCTTGAAGTATGAATGCATTTTTTCTTTCCTCTATTCAAGATATTCTTAGAACTCGTCTATAATATTTATATTCAAAGGCATTTAAGCGCTATTCAGCTTGTTTATTAAGTGTCCAGGTCTCACAGGCGTATGTAGCAATGGGAAAGTTGCACTGCTATTAAAAATCTAATTTTTGTTGTTCTATATGTCCCACTCCACTATTTATTCAGTCCGTTTTAGTCCTTTGAAGAGCAATAGACATTCGTCTTTTAATTTCTTTCATTGTATCACCATTGTTGGATAATTAATGACCCAAGATATTCGAAATTTTCCACCACCTCAAATATTTTCATCATTAACATATATTTCTTTCTCCATAGTAGTTTTATCTGTATACATTATCTGTGTTTTTGCTATGTTAAGATATAAGTGTGATTTTCACTATTCAGGGTTGAGGCTATTAGGTTTTCTATGCCATTCTGTGGATAGCAATACTGTATCATCAGCATATCGAATCTCCGATAGTTTCATGACCACCGATATTTAGAGCATCACATTGCTCCTTGTTTATATCATCTCTGATATTTCTCATTATATTTTCGGCAATATTGTATCTTGGACTTGGGCAGCATCATCTTCTTTCTCTTTCCTCATGCAAAGGGTGAACTTAAGCGTAGTCCATACACGTGCTACTAATTCTAGTCTATTAGACTGATCTTTGCATGTTGATTAGCTTTCCCTATAACCAGTGTCTCTCGCCATCAAGCGAACTCACTGCGACTTCTGAGGTACTTGTAATTTACGTCCCCAAGTCAAATACGAGAAGTATGCATTTTAGTCCATTTGACCGGTGTAGGGGTTAAACCTGCTACTTCAGCATCAGCACACTGGAAGTTTAAGAGCAAGCGCTCTCATCCATTCGGTCGTGCTGACCTCCCGAGGGAGAGTGTCTGACTGAGTTTTGCACCTCACAGGACAGTTTGTGCAACTCCAGCATGCATGTGTGCCAGATTGACTTCCCCTACACTCATTCCATCCACGGTGGTGGCTCTTGTACAATAGATTTTGCCAGTGCATTGGCCTTGCAGCCTACTCTTTGTGAAACTTAAAACTTACATGGGGGACATCTTGTTTTTCGCCCATAGCTGAGAAACATAGGTATCCAATCTCACACCCATGAGATCAGGGGGCCATATGAAATCACTAGAAAACAACGATTCTTGTCAAGATGGCCAGTCTTAAGCTGAGACACGACTTTTATACCCAGCTTACTTGTAAGTCTTGGGCGTGACACTGTAATCTCTCTGCTACACATCCCTCTGGTTCAAAGATAGAGGCAAAAGGGTCAACTTCCCAAAATTCTAAATGACAGTCCCGGAGGACAATGTCCTGGACACTCTTGGAGACAAAATCCTTGTTGACTCTAGGAGGACCACATCCAGGGCAAGATAGAAAGAGGATGTAGAAACAAGTGCATCATACAATCATTAAGAACAGAAATAGCAGCAATCACAGATATGACACAAGCATGGACACTGGGTTCATTGCTAGACTGAAGATGTTCCGAGAACACAGGACACTTGACAGACATATCAGACAACTCAACAACAGATGAACTCAATATTAGACAACCTCAACACCAGACAACCTCACCATCAGACAACCTCAACATCAGACTATCTCAACAGCAGATAACCTCAACACGAGACTGTTTCAACATCAGACTTCAACACCAGACAACATCAACATCAGACAACCTCAACATCAGACTATCTCAACACAAGACAACCTAAACGCCAGACAACCTCAACACCAGACAACATCAACACCAGACAACATCAAACACCAGACAACCTCAACACCAGACAACCTCAACACCAGACAACATCAACACCAGACAACATCAACACCAGACAACATCAACATCAGACAACCTCAACACCAGACAACCTCAACACCAGACAACCTCAACACCAGACAACCTCAACACCAGACAACATCAACATCAGACAACCTCAACACCAGACAACCTCAACACCAGACAACCTCAACACCAGACAACCTCAACACCAGACAACATCAACATCAGACCACCTGAATCCCAATGTTGAGATAATGTTATCCAATGATTCTCTCCTGATTATGTGACCAATGAAAGCTGCTTATCTCTTCATTATAGTTGTATATAATATTCTAGTTCCATTTGCCTCTAGCAGGCAATCATTGTTAGTTACTCTGACAGTCCAAGGTATTTACAACATTAGTCTCAGGAATCACATCACCGCCGCCTCCAAGATATTTCTAATTTGTTTCTTCGCGTTCCAAGATTCACTGCCACGTAGTAGAACAGATTTATAGAATAATTATAGAATAGATGGACCCTAACTATAACTTCTCCTTGAAGTTGAAACCGGGTAGGGATGATGGTGAAATCGAATAGAACCACAGTTCTGCCCCTCCCCCTCTGTGTGTGTTTCTCTCTCTCACCCCCAGTGTCTCTCTCATTCTCTCTCTCTCTCTCTCTCTCCTCTCTCTCTCTCTCTCTCTCTCTCTCTCTCTCTCTCTCTCTCTCTCTCTCTCTCTCTCTCTCTCTCTCTCTCTCTGACATTCAACGAAAGGCATTAATAACCCGAAGCCCAGATTTTGCTTGGCCCGTTCTGCTCCTAATCATGTCATGCATCTTCCATCTGATGTTATCATTGTTCCCAAATCTGAATGTATTGTCTTGTAATGGTAATATTTTAAATATACTTACGTATAGAAGATATTGTGACCAAGACACAGTATATATTGTGTTTTTACACACGCACGCACGCACACACGCGCGCGCGCACATACATTTCTGTAGTCTGATTTATGGATATCAGCACCTAACATCCGATTCCCATTTTGTTTCATTGTTTTGATGTCCGTTTTCCTTTAATCTCAAGCAACCAGTCAAATGGACATCGTCAGTGTGAGAACAATAGAAGATGGGAGTCCATTCACGATTATTTGCAATACCCAGCGAGCAGTCAATACTCAACAAACGATTTCGGCAGTATATGCTTTACAAATTAATATCTGGAACAGCGGGGCTGTCGGGAACACGCGGGTAGCTCAGTACTTGATTGACAGTGAGAATGCGATACAGGTCAGTCCAGCTGTAACAGATGTGTTGATATTTGTAGATGTGTTATTGTTTCTTGATGTATTGTTGATTGAAGATTTGTGGTTGATTGTACATATGTGTTTTAGATTGGAGATGTGTTGTAGATTGTAGATGTGTTTAGTTTGTAGATGTGTTGTAGATTGTTGGTGTCAGGTCTTAGTCAGATATGACTGAGCTACCGTATAACAGTAGACGGTACTACCTGCTTTCTGTTAGCGCCGAACGTTGGGCGGCGCTTACCAAACCCGACACCCCACATTGTGCCAACGGCTTCGGGCGGAAGAGCGCAATTGGGAGGGTACAAGCCTTACCCTGGTGCGAGGAAATGCAACCTAAAGACAAAATGTCATGGCAGGGCAGACCAGGCCCTAAGCCTTGGTTGGCGGCTGGTCTAGGATCGAAGCTCCGACAGGCGGACAGTTAGAGCATTGCTTTGCTGATCCGGCAGCTTCTGCAGCTTGTCTTGTTCCAGATGTAGAGGTGTTACCTTTCCTCTGGAGTGAACTAGGCAGGCCGAGAGAGGGATCATGCTGCATGGGCAACACATGATCTCTATATTTTAGCCCAGGCTTTGTGCTATGGAGAGGCAATAACTCCATCCCTGGTCTTAACTGGTCTCGGAATCAAAGCGAGAGGCAACTGTTACGGGTTATAAGTCCCTGTCAATTGGCGTAGACATGGGGCGCCACGCGTTGCCTCTGACGGTGGGAGACACCTACAGGTGTCACTGATCAGCTACCGCCCGCCTCAAGCTGGGCAGCCCCCGGCCAATTGGGTGCTGATCCGCCACAGCCTGCCTGCTTCAATGGGTGCTTGGGGCTAGGACAAAATCTGAATCGCAGGCTGTAAAATCAATCACTACGTACTGATAAAAAGAAAATTAGACACCTCAAGCTACGGCTTGCAACCTGGAACGTGAGAACCATGTGTCCAGGATTTTCCACTGACTTGACCAATATTGACGATGTGAGAAAAACGGCTGTGATTGATGCCGAACTCAATCGTCTTAACATTGATATTGCTGGCCTGCAGGAGACTCGCCTCGCTGAGGAAGGGTCACTCAGGGAAAACAATTACACCTTTTTTTGGAAGGGTAGAGGGCAGGCAGAAAAAAGGCAACACGGTGTGGGCTTTGCAGTGAAGAATTCGCTACTGGGAATGATTGAAATTCCAGCAGGAGGAAATGAAAGACTATTATCCCTGCGCTTGGCAACCTCTTGTGGTTTTGCCACCATTATTACTGCATATGCACCGACACTCGATTCCTCTGATGATGTGAAGGATTCGTTCTATGAGGAGTTAGACTCCGTGATCAAGGCAGTTCCAAAATCTGACTACATTTATATGCTCGGTGATTTCAATGCTCGTGTGGGCAAGGACTCGAGTTCATGGCCAGTGTGCCTTGGAAAATACAACATCGGTCGCATGAATGAAAATGGGCAAAGGCTGCTGGAGCATTGCACCAGAAATGACCTATGTATTACAAACTCCTTTTTTAAAACAAAAGAGATGCATAAGGTCACATGGAAACATCCAAGATCCGGCCATTGGCACCAGCTGGACTTCATCATCACACGGAGACAACATCTGAACCATATATCATTGACTCGAAGTTACCACAGTGCTGACTGTGATACGGATCATTCTTTGGTTGTTGCAAGGGTTAGACTGAGACCAAAGAGAATCTACACAGCTAAACACAAATCTAGCCCCAGGATTAATATTATTAACACTCACGATCCTGAAAAGTGCTTTCAGTTTCAACAGCAACTTGAAGACGCTTTCACTGATACACCAGAAAATTGTACAGTAAATGAAAAGTGGGGTCAACTTAAGGAAACTCTTTATAAAACTGCCGTAGGGGTTTACGGCACTGTGGATCATAAGAGGCAGGACTGGTTTGCGGCAAACAGCCAGACTCTGCAGCCCTTGATTGATAAGAAGAAGATAGCTCTCTTAAGAAACAAGGAAAGACCAACGCGTAACACTCTGAGTGAGCTAAAGCAAGCTAGGAAGGATGTGCAAAAGGCTGCCAGGCAGTGTGCAAATGATTATTGGATCAAGTTATGTGAGTCCATTCAAATCGCAAGTGATAAGGGAAACATCAGAAGCATGTATGAAGGAATAAAGAAAGCCTGTGGTCCAATGATCAAAAGAAGTGCACCATTGAAAACCTTGACTGGAGAAATCATAACTGATAAGAAACAGCAGATGGACAGATGGGTAGAGCACTATTTGGAGCTTTACTCAAGTGAGACCAAACTAGCGGATGATGCCCTCAACGCCATAGAGGCTCTACCAACTCTTGACCACCTGGACACACTTCCCACCATAACAGAAGTTAAGTGTGCTATAAATGAACTTGCATCTGGCAAGGCTCCAGGTAAGGATGGGATTCCAATAGAGGTTATCAGGAGTGGGCAAGACACACTCACTCTACAGATCCACCAGCTAATAGAGCTATGCTGGCGAGAAGGACAAGTCCCACAGGATTTCAAAGATTCAAGCATCATAACACTGTACAAGAACAAGGGCGATCGGAGCGACTGCAACAACTATAGGGGTATCTCACTTCTGTGTATTGTTGGAAAAGTATTTGCCAGAATTGTTCTGCGCAGACTTCAAGTCCTAGGAGATCAAGTCTACCCCGAATCACAGTGTGGCTTTCGACAGAACCGGTCTACCATTGATATGATATTCTCATTGCGACAAATGCAAGAACAATGCCGTGAATAGAATCAACCAATATTTATTGCCTTCATCGACCTCACAAAGGCATTTGATTTGGTCAGTCGTGAGGGTCTGTTCAAGGCACTAAAGAAGATTGGCTGCCCACCAACTCTTCTGTCCATTGTGGAATCGTTCCACACAGGCATGAAGGGTATAATCAAGTTTGATGGTGCAACTTCTGAAGAGTTTGAAATCAAGAGTGGAGTTAAGCAAGGTTGTGTACTAGCTCCCACCCTCTTTGGAATATACTTTTCACTTCTACTGAAATATGCCTTTCGTGATCAGGATGGTGGTATATACATTCACTCACGCTCAGATGGCGGCCTCTACAATGCTCAGAGATTGAAGGCCAAGACCAAAATTAGGAGGGTACTGATCAGAGAGTTGCTTTTTGCAGATGATGCTGCAGTTACGACCCACTCTGAGGAAGAATTACAATGTCTACTATCTGCATTCTCCAATGCTTGTTCTGAATTTGGTTTAACAATTAGCAAAAGAAGACACAGATTATGTCACAAGGTGCACATGGGGTACCATCAATCTTTATTGACGACGCCGAACTAGAGATGGTAGACCATTTTACATATCTAGGATCAGTGGTAAATAGCAAATTATCCCTAGATCAGGAAATCAACATCCGGATTGGTAAGGCAGCAACAACAATGAACAGGTTAAGAAAAAGAGTCTGGGAGAACAGGAAGCTTACTGCCAAAACAAAAGTCCTTGTCTATCAAGCCTGTGTCCTTAGTACTCTTCTTTATGGCAGTGAAACCTGGACAACTTACTCACACCAAGAGAAACGTTTAAACAGCTTTCATATGCGGTGTCTGCGAAGAATTCTTGGTATTAAGTGGCAAGACAAAATCACAAATACTGAAGTATTGGAAAGATCAGGTTGTGTGACGGTTTATTCCATGCTCAGTCTTCGTAGACTTAGATGGATAGGACATGTTAGGAGGATGGATGATGGTAGAATACCAAAGGACATCTTTTTTGATGAATTACAGATGGGTAAGAGATCTCAGGGTCGGCCTCTACTACGATACAAAGATGTGTGTAAGCGGGACATGATTGATACAGGCATTGATAATGCACATTGGGAGCAAGTCGCCGCTGAACGTGTTGCATGGAGGGCAAACATCAGAAATGGAATAAAGACAAAGGAGACAATTATTGCAGATAAGTCACACACCGAGCGTGTGAGACGTAAGATGGTGCATGATGGTGGAAATGACCACGTGTTCACATGCACCCACTGTGAACGGACATTTACAGCGCAAATTGGCCTTATCAGTCACATTCGCAACCGCCATAGGTAAAGTTATAATGCCTTTTTAAAGCACAAACTATCGTCTGTCAAGACGGCAAGGTGCCAATGAATGTAGATTGTAGAGAATGGTTGAAAGTAGATGTGTTGTAGCTTGCAGATGCGTTGTATGTTGTAGCTGTGTGATTGATTGCAGATTTGTGGTTGATTGTAGATCTGTTGTTGATTGTACATGCGTGGTAAATTGTAGTTGTGTTATTGATTGTACATGTGTAGTTGATTGTAGATGCCTCGTTGATTGTAGATGTGCTGTTGATTGTAGATATGTGGTTGATTGTAGATGTGCTGTTGATTGTAGATATGTGGTTGATTGTAGATGTGTGGTTGAGTGTAGATGTGTGGCTGATTGAAGTTGTAGTGTTGATTGCAGATTTCTTGTTGTTTGTAGATTTTGGTTGATTGTAGATGTGTTGTTGATTGTAGATGTGTAATTGATTGTGGATTTGTAGTTTCTTGAAGATGTGTGTTTGATTGTAGATTTTTAGTTCTAGATGTGTGTTGATTGTGGGTTTGTGGTTGATTGTAGATGTGTTGTTGATTCAGGATTTGTTGTTGATTGTAGATGTGTTGTTGATTGTGGATGTGTGGTTGATTGTAGATTTGTGATTTATTGCAAATGTGTGGTTGATTGTAGATGTGTGGTTGATTGTAAATGTGTTGATGTTTGTAGATGTGTTGTTGTTTGTTGATGTACTGTTGATTGTATATGTGTGTTGATTGTGGGATTGTAGTCGATAGTAGATGTGTGGTTGACTGTAGATGTGTGGTTGATTGTAGATGTGTGGTTGATTGTAGATGTGTTTTGATTGTGGGTTTCTGGTTGATTGTAGATGTGTGGTTGATTGTAGATGTGTGGTTGATTGTAGATGTGTAGTTGATTGTAGATGTGTGGTTGATTGTAGATGTGTGGTTGATTGTAGATGTGTGTTGATTGTGGGTTTCTGGTTGATTGTAGATGTGTTGTTAATTGTGGATATTTTGTTGATTGTAGATGTGTTGTTGACTGTAGATCTGTGGTTGATTGTAGATATGTAGTTGAGTGTACATGTATGATTGATTGTAGATGTGTTGGTGATAGTAGATTTGTGGTTGATTGTAGATATGTAGTTGAGTGTACATGTGTGGTTTATTGTAGATGTGTTGGTGATTGTAGATGTGTGTTGATTGTGGGTTTGTGGTTGATTGCATGTGTGTTGTTTATTGTGGATATGTTGTTGACTGTACATGTGTGGTGGATTGTGGATGTGTGGTTGATTGTGGATGTGTGGTGGATTGTAGATGTGTTGATGTTTGTAGATGTGTTGTTGTTTGTTGATGTGTTGTTGACTGTAGATGTGTTGTTAACTGTACATGTGTTGTGGATTGTGAATGTGTGGTTGATTGTGGATGTGTGGTTGATTGTAGATCTTGATGTTTTTTAGATGTGTTGTTGTTTGTTGATGTGTTGTTGATTGAAGATTTCTTATTGATTGCAGATATGTTGTTGATTATAATTGTGTGGTTGATTGTAGATGTGTTGTTGTTGTTGTTTGTTGATGGTTTGCAGATAGTAGATGTGTGATTAGTTTGTAGACTATCGTATGCCATGTTTTTTCTTGTCTACATGAATGGAAGATGAGACCGTGTATGATTTTATTCCCTGCCACATATGTAAGGTTACTGTGTGACATGTGAGGGTCTTTACTTTCACAAAGCCATCAACATATCCGAGTATTGCAAGAGGCTAATTTGCAATGTGACTACATCATCTGCACCAAGACTACACGGTCACAGTTTGGTGTTGTGTTATGTGGTGAGATGGCTGGGTTTAGAGAGATGTGTGGCAACTGGCAAAATCATGGATGCTGGAGAAAGTGCTGAATGGATTTGAAATGTGACAAGAAGATGGTTCTGAAGGAACACGATCACTTGTACTGCTGGGCACGGCAAAAGATGATGATAATCAAATGAATTCCTTCACAGTGGATAGCTTCTATTTTAATCAAATAATTATTCTGCCGACAGGAGGCGAGAAAGGCCGAATCGATAAGAGTGCATGCTCTTAATCTTCCGATGTGCTGATGCCGAGGTAGCGCGTTCAACCCCTACATCGATCAAGTCAGTTGGACTAAAATGTTGACTCTCGTTCTTGATTTGGGGACGTAAATTACAAATACCTCTGAAGTAGGAGTGGGTTCGCTTGATGGCGAAGGACACCGGCAATATGGAAAGCTGGCCCACAACGCAAAAATCAGCCCAGAGTAGACTAATCTTGAGTTCAAAGCGAGCAAACGAAACAAATATCTTGCTCAATAAACATCATGGTTAAAAGATGGGTCTAAAGGCGGGAGGTTCGACTTCATTGCACCGAGTTTGATCCCTTACTGTTTAATTTCTGTCTCGGAGCATCCTGCTGAAAGCGTGGCACAGAGCACAAACTCCGTAGCTCCGATGTCCCACACAAGTCTCTGAGAAATTTGAACCAAATGACGAGTTCAGAGATCAACGCATGGCCTTCGAAGTGCGAGACAGGCAAAGCAAAACTTATAAGGAGCAAGAGACCTTGACCCAATAACATTGATGCCTGATTCTTAAACATGTCGTAAACTTTAGTTATTGTTGTCAATCAATCAATCAGATGCTGTCTCCACAATGAAGGTTGGCTGCAATAGATCTCCAACACTGTCTGTCTCTTGCCTTAACTGTACATTCTGTCAGCCTGATGTTCGTCCATCTCTTGATGTTATCTTCCCATTGTATCGTTGTCTATCGCTTGCTCGCTTGCAATCAGCCTTGCCCTTCAGTATGGTGTTTGCCTTTTCTTTATTTCTTCCATGATCTCTCTCTCTCTCTTCATTCCCAGTTTTTCTAGAACCTCTGCCTTTGATTGTTCGAACCCCTTTCTAGGTTTCACCAGACGGAAGAAATTGGAAATTTAGTTTCAGCGGATCAAATGCAGGAATCAACAATCGGGACACCATGAAGATTGAGATCTTAGTGCCGACTGGCAAGTGTGAAGATGCTGGCATGTATCAATGTACAATGCACTACTACATCTCTAATATCTTCGTTTCTGACTACAGCGTACAAAATGTCACATCCACGGGTAGGGTTGTGTGTTTGGTTACTTTCTGGGTTTTATTACTGTCATAATGTGTGTATAGGAATATTCTGAGGTAATAATGTGGGCATAGAGGTGAAGACAATGTTGATCTTGTCATTAACGATGTATGTCTAGTGGTATAAATGATGTTCATGTCCTTCACGATGTATGTCTAGTGGTATAAATGATGTTGGTGTCCTTCATGATGTGTGTCTAGTGGTATGAGTGATGTTGATGTAATTCACGATGTTTGTCTAGTGGTATAAATTATGTTGATGTCATTCAAGTGTGTGTCTAGTGGTATAAATGATGATGCTGTTCTTCACGATGTGTGTGTAGTGGTATAAATGATGTTGATGTCCTTCACGATGTGTGTCTAGTGGTATAAATGATGTTGATGACATTCATGATGTGTGTCTAGTGGTATAAATGATGTTGATGTCCTTCACGATGTGTGAGTAGCATACAATGTGGTATTTGAGGCGTAAATATGGATCCGGATCCGCCTAGTGACGTAGTATTTTACTATACAAAATGTCATGATCCATCGTGATGACGTAAAAAAAAGCGGATCCATTTCGAACCTCATTTTTGAAAAATTGGCGGGTATTTTATTGGGTCCGACTGACTACTTCCGGTTGACTTCCGGTCCATGGTGTCTGTCTCCGCATCGACTGCCCAGCCAAAGATGCTTCTGTCAGCCGCCTCCGCTTCCCCCGATCCGTCTCGCGACCACTTGAAGACAGTGAGGCAAGCCCCGGGCATGTGGAATAATTATATAATTAAGTAGACCAACTAGTTGCCGGGCACCTTCGTTCGAGTCCCAGTCTATGGGAGTGTGTGTGTGTATGTGTACACGGGGTAGGCCGATGTGAGGGGCGCGAGGGAATGGCCCCCTACCCCAGATATTAGTCTTTTCCCCACAAAGGGGCCACTAACCCATACCTACTGAGAGGAAATGAAGAGTGGTGAGCGACATGGTCTTGGCCTGACCCCAAAGGCAGTATATACTACACTTTTCTCTAACCAAAAGCGCGCTTGGGCATATTCAACTTTAGGAAAAAAGACTGAAGCCAGATTACGGCTATTAATTCTATATATGGGTATGTTGCCACAATTAATAAACACGTAATAAAATATAGATAGTTATTAATTCTAGAGAATATAACACCAAAAATCAGCCTCAATAGTATACATTCAATTAAAATAACATAATCAGTGAATTTTGCAAATTAATCGTAAAAATACTTTTTTTTTAAACGCCAGTTATTTCCCCTTGTATACAATAATAAATAATCTCCCTTTTCGCCAGTAAGAAATTGTACTTCCGACAGGTAAAGGTCACGCGCTGACCCCAGCATGCACATGTGAGAAATATAATAGCCACGGGACAGCGGTCACGGCTGATAAATGGGCTGATAAATGTGAAGATAATTATACCGGGCAGGCTAGCCGCATTCTAGCGAGTAGAATAATGCTGGGAATTTTGAAATGTAGAGGATTTATATGAACATACAGTCCTACTTTTCATAAGTTTGGGTGAGATATTTCTGTATTTGGTCTAACTTTTTCCCATTTGGCTGACAATTCTCCTACTTTTTATAAGTTTGGATGAGATATTCCTCTTTTCGGCTGCTATTTTTTTCCCCTTTGGTTAACAAATGTTCCTACTTTTCTTAAATTTGGCCGAGATATTTCTGTATTTGGCCCACATTTTTCCGTTTTGGTTGACAATTTTTCCTACTTTTTATAAGTTTAGTTTATATATTTCTCTCTTTGGTTGATATTTTTTCACATTTGGCTATCAATTTTTCCCACGTGGCCAATATTTTTCCTCTTTGACTAATAAATTTTCCTAGTTTTCATAAGTGAACGAGCTATTTCTGTATTTGGCCACATTTTTTTCACATTTGGTTAACAGATTTTCCTACTTGACCTAGGTTTGTTTTTCCTTTGGCTAACAAAATTTCCTACTTTTCATAGTGGGTGAGATATTTCTGTATTTAGTCTAACGTTTCCCCATTAGACTGACAACTCTCCTACTTTTTATAAATTTGGACGAGATATTCCTCTCTTTGGCCGATATTTTTTCACCTTTGGTTAACAAAGTTTCCTACTTTTCATACGATTCAACGATGTACTTCGTTACTTGTTCAACGTTACTTTTCGTTATGGATATCAGCTTTCCCTACTTTTCATAAATTTGGTGGAGATATGTATTAGTTTGACTTATATTTTTTCATTTGGCTAACATATTTTCTTATTTGACTGTTGAAGTGCACTTTTGTCTAGATGTGATACGGGGCAATAAGCAGCCTCACTGAAGAACATATATTGGTCTTGGAAATGTGTTTCTATGGAAAGATGCAAAGTCGCGAATAGACACATAGACACGCTTGCTCTGAGTCGTGCTACAGCCGCTGATTAGGACATTGGACACGTGACAAGCCACGTTACATGAGACATCTAAGGTTGAGCCGGGCTAGTTTGTTGTGTTCGTGTGTAATATTATACATCTGATAGGTTGGTGTTACTCGGTGGACCTCCCTAACGGATATAGAAGAGAGAGAGAGAGAGAGAGAGAGAGAGAGAGAGAGAGAGAGAGAGAGAGAGAGAGAGAGAGAGAGAGAGAAAAGGGCGAGCGTTTTAGTCTTCAGATGCCATGGTGACGATGTAGTGGACTCACTCCCATATATGGTGATCATCATGAATTGGGTCCCCTGGTTCGACAATCGACAGTTTTTCTGTAGTATCCCTCTTAACCACGTGTTTCAGTTGTATTTTTATGGATGCGAACGGAAGCAGCGCCATATCTGACCAGTTGAGTCATTAGCCATGTGGTCTGGTTGTGTCCTTATGCATGTGACAGGAAGCAGCGCCATATTTGATCCGATGTGACCATTACCCAAGTGTCTCGGCTGTATCGTTATGCGGGCAGTTCGCTCTGAGTCATCCTCCGGTTTTCCCCAAAGACACGTCTGAACATGTTCACGCACGTTCATTTATGGCATCACCACGTGTTGAGTCACCTAGGAGGTCACTCTCACCTCAGCCAACTATGAGTTCATGCCTCAGACTTTAATATGAGTCTTAACCTCCATCTCTTATCAAGGAATGGACGTATTTATCTAACCACACCGCCACTCATGTGATCGGATGTGACCATTAGCCACGGATGATCGGATGCAACGCCAGCAAGTGAGCACGTGGTATGGGTTTCCCATTACAACTTGTGATAGGATCATTCAGCCACGGTGACCGCCTCGCTAATCAGTTTTCCACCCCCTGTCTCCACCATTTAGCCTCGGTGGCCTCTTCGCTAGTATCTTTTTTCACCCCTGTCTCCACCATTCAGCCACGCTGCCCCTTGACCCGCCCACCATTTTTACTAACGAAATCCCGTCTAGCCAGTGAGCATGTGGTCTGGTTGTCATTACATATGCGACCGGAAGAAGCGTCATATGTGCTCGGATGTGACCATAATTCACGGTTGATCGGGTGCAGCGCCAGCCAGTGAGCACGTGGTATGGTTTTCCCATCACAACTTCTGATAGGATCATTCAGCCACGGTGACCTCCTCGCTAATCAGTATCCACCCCATGTCTCCACCATTCAGCCCCGGTTACATCTTCGCTAGTATCTTTTCCACCCCTGTCTCCACAAGACAGTCATGACGCCACTTGACCCGCCCACCTTTTTACTAACAGTAACCTGTCCTACACCCACTCCACAGCCACTCCCCCATTCGGCGGAACAGTACTGGAACCCCATAACACCCGCTCACATTCCTATGCACGCCCGACATTATGAATTACTACCAGCACACAGAGAAAAATATGGTATCCAGTCTTCACGCATAGGCCAGTATGCAATAGAAATGGCGATCTCACTTACTCACACAAACACACACAAACGCGCGGAAACACACACACACACACTGTACACACATACACACACACTCATCGCGCACACACACACACACACACACACACACACCGCACACACACACGCACACACACGTGCTCACACTCACACACTGCGCGCACATACACATACATGCACAAAAACACACGCACACACACGCCCACACACACGCCCATACACACACACGCGCGCGCACCCACACACACACGCGCCCACACACACACACGGCCCCCAAACACACACCCCACGCGCACACAAGTGCGCACACACATACCCACATGCACAAACACACATGCCCGCGCACGCGCGCACTCACACACACGCACGCATGCGCGCCGCGGGGCAAAACAATTTATAGTGGAAGCTCGAGATTTGTGGAGAGCCTACGCCAGTCGGCACGTCACATGCCGCTGATGATGGTTTATCATTACATTATATTACAACAAGCACCATTAGTTAATGGCTAGGTCTGGCACGCGTGTAACGCGTGAGATTGTTCTCGCTTACATTATATACTCACACGGGACATCTGTAAAGTTACATTTAATTTATCATAAAGAGAAACGAAAAGAGATGAATGAAAAAAGGAACAAAAGACGAGCAGTTTGAAGCACGGCCACACACACACACACACACACACACACACACACACACACACATACACACACACATACACACACACCACGCACACACATACACGTGTGCGCACACACGCACACACATACATGCCAACAAACACACACACATGCACACACCGCGCACTCACCGTACACACACACCTGCACGCATACACACATACATGCGCGCACACATACACACATACATGCGCGCACACATACACACATACACACACATGCACGCACATACACACATACATGTACACACATATTCACAACGCGACTGTATGTTCAGTTAAAACCTCTACATTTCAAAATTCCCAGCATTATTCTACTCGCTAGAATGCGGCTGGCCTGCCCGGTATAATTATCTTCTTATTTATCAGCCCGTTTATCAGCCTTGACCGCTGGCCCGTGGCTATTATATTTCTCACGTGTGCGTGTTGGGGTCAGCGCGTGACCTTTACCTGTCGGAAGTACCATTTCTTACTGGAGAAAAGGGAGATTATTTATTATTGTATACAAGGGGACATAAATGGCGTTATTGTTTTTAAAGTATTGTTACGATTAATTTGTAAATTTCACTGATTATGTTATTTTAATTGAATTTATACTATTGAGACTGGTCTTTGGTGTTATTTTGTCTAGAATTAATCACTGTCTATATTTTATTACGTGTTTATTAATTGTGGCAATATACCCATATATAGAATTAATAGCCGTATTCTGGCTTCAGTCTTTTTTCCTAAAGTTAAATATGCCCAAGCGCTCTTTAGGCTAGATCAAAGTGTAGTATATACTGCCTTTGGGGTCAGGCCAGGACCTTGTGGCTCACCACTTGTCATTTCCTCTCAGAGGTATGGGTTGGTGGCCGCTTTGAGGGGCAAAGGCTAATATCCGGTGTAGGGTACCATTCCATCGCGCCCCTCACATCAACTTACCTAATCTACACAAACACACGCACACACACTACAATAGACTGGGACTCGAACCCAGGTGCCCGGCAACTAGTTGGTCTACTTAACTATATAAGTATTCCACATGCCCGGGGCTTGCCTCACTGTCTTCAAGTGGTCGCGGGACGGACCGGGGGAAGCGGAGGCGGCCGGCTGAAGCACATGTGGGCGGGGCAGTCGGTGGGGAGACACACACCATGGACAGGAAGTCAACCGGAAGTAGTCAGCCGGACCCAAGAAAATACCCTCCAATTTTTCAAAAATGAGGTCCGAAATGGAACCGCTTTTTGACGTCATATTATATTATATAGTAAAATACTACTTCACCAGGCGGATCCGGATCCATATTTACACTTCAAATACCACATTGTATACTACTTGTGTGCCTAGTTGTATAAAGTATGTTGATGTCATGCACGATGTGTGTCTAGTGGTATAAATGATGTTGATGGCCTTCACGATGTGTGTCTAGTGGTATAAATGATGTTGATGGCCTTCACGATGTATGTCTAGTGGTATAAATGATGTTGATGTCATTCACGATGTGTGTCTAGTGGTATAATTGATGTGTATGTCCTTCACGATGTATGTCTAGTGGTATAAATGATGTTGATGGCCTTCACGATGTGTATCTAGTAGTATAAATGATGTTGATGGCCTTCACGACGTGTGTCTAGTAGTATAAATGATGTTTATGTCCTTCACGATGTATGTCTAGTGTTATAAATGATGTTGATGGCCTTCACGATGTGTGTCTAGTAGTATAAATGATGTTGATGGCCTTCACGACGTGTGTCTAGTAGTATAAATGATGTTTATGTCCTTCACGATGTGTGTCTAGTGGTATAAATGATGTTTATGTCCTTCACGATGTGTGTCTAGTAGTATAAATGATGGTTATGTCCTTCACGATGTGTGTCTAGTAGTATAAATGATGTTTATGTCCTTCACGATGTATGTCTAGTGGTATAAATGATGTTGATGGCCTTCACGATGTGTGTCTAGTGATATAAATGATGCTGATGTCATTCACGATGTGTGTCTAGTGATATAAATGATGTCATTCACGATGTGTGTCTAGTGGTATAAATGATGTTGATGTCATTCACGATGTGTGTCTAGTGGTATAAATGATGTCATTCACGATGTGTGTCTAGTGGTGTAAATGATGTCATTCACGATGTGTGTCTAGTGATATAAATGATGTTGATGTCATTCACGATGTGTGTCTAGTGATATAAATGATGTTGATGTCATTCACGATGTGTGTCTAGTGGTATAAATGATGCTGATGTCCTTCACGATGTGTGTCTAGTGATATAAATGATGCTGATGTCCTTCACGATGTGTGTCTAGTGATATAAATGATGTTGATGTCATTCACGATGTGTGTCTAATGATATAAATAATGTCATTCACGATGTGTGTCTAGTGATATAAATGATGTTGATGTCATTCACGATGTGTGTCTAGTGATATAAATGATGCTGATGTCCTTCACGATGTGTGTCTAGTGATATAAATTATGCTGATGTCATTCACGATGTGTGTCTAGTGATATAAATGATGTTGATGTCCTTCTCGATGTGTGTCTAGTGATATAAATGATGCTGATGTCCTTCACGATGTGTGTCTAGTGATATAAATGATGCTGATGTCATTCACGATGTGTGTCTAGTGATATAAATGATGTTGATGTCCTTCACGATGTGTGTCTAGTGATATAAATGATGCTGATGTCCTTCACGATGTGTGTCTAGTGATATAAATGATGCTGATGTCATTCACGATGTGTGTCTAGTGATATAAATGATGCTGATGTCCTTCACGATGTGTGTCTAGTGGTATAAATGATGCTGATGTCCTTCACGATGTGTGTCTAGTGATATAAATGATGCTGATGTCCTTCACGATGTGTGTCTAGTGATATAAATGATGCTGATGTCCTTCACGATGTGTGTCTAGTGGTATAAATGATGTTGATGTCATTCACGATGTGTGTCTAGTGATATAAATGATGTTGATGTCATTCACGATGTGTGTCTAGTGATATAAATGATGTTGATGTCATTCACGATATGTGTCTAGTGATATAAATGATGTTGATGTCATTCACGATGTGTGTCTAGTGATATAAATGATGTTGATGTCATTCACGATGTGTGTCTAGTCATATAAATGATGCTGATGTCCTTCACGATGTGTGTCTAGTGGTATAAATGATGCTGATGTCATTCACGATGTGTGTCTAGTGATATAAATGATGTTGATGTCATTCACGATGTGTGTCTAGTGATATAAATGATGTTGATGTCATTGACGATGTGTGTCTAGTGATATAAATGATGCTGATGTCCTTCACGATGTGTGTCTAGTGGTATAAATGATGCTGATGTCATTCACGATGTGTGTCTAGTGATATAAATGATGTTG
>JACEFZ010012203.1:0-22500 GCA_014155875.1 Cepaea nemoralis
CTTGCCATTGTCTCTCTGTCTGTGTCCATGCTAGATTTATCATACATCTCTTAGATACCTCTCACTTGCAACATTGTCTCTCTGTCTGTGTCCATGCTAGATTTATCATACATCTCTTAGATACCTCACACTGGCCACATTGTTTCAATGTCTGACTTATCATTTATCTCTGAGATATCTGTCACTTGCCAGTATGTCTCTCTGTGTTAATGCCTGGCATTTCATACATCTCTTAGTTATCTCCCACTTACCACACTTTCTCTGTCTGTATCAATGTCTGACTAATCATATATCTCTTAGATACATCTCACTTGCCACATTGTCTCTCTGTCTGTGTCAATGCCTGATTTATCATATATCTCTTAGAATTAATTCCTTGCATGCTCAGCAATTATGTCAGGCATATTTGGAATGTAGTGTGTGTGTGTGAGAGAGAGAGAGAAAGAGAGAGAGAGAGAGAGAGAGAGAGAGAGAGAGAGAGAGAGAGAGAGAGAGAGAGAGAGAGAGAGAAGAGAGAGAGAGAGAGAGAGAGAGAGAGAGAGAGAGAGAGAGAGAGAGAGAGAGAGAGAGAGAGAGAGAGAGAGAGAGAGAGAGAATGAATTGCTGATTTCATACCAAATAATTTTACATAAGTAAGCAACAGTTTGTTAAAGTTTAAAAATTATATACTTGACACAATTACCAAACTCTGATATCTTTGTGACAGTTAATGCATTCAAATATCTGTAAATTCTTAATTATAAAGTCTCAATTGTCTCATTTCTACAATGCAACTGCGTATTTTAAAAATAATTTTTAAAAATTTTAAAAAGTCATTTTCACAAGACAAATTCTAAACTATACAATGCCTAAATTCCAGAATTCCACAAGACAAATTATTAACCATACAATGCTAAATTCCTGATCTTCCCAAGATAAATTCTAAACTATACAATGCTAAATTCCAGCTCTTCACAAGACAAATTCTAAACTATACAATGCCAAATTCCAGATTTCCACAAAACAAATTCTAGACTATATAATGCTAAATCCCTGATCTCCACAAGACAAATTCTAAACTATCATCATCATCATCTTCCACTTCTGCCGTCAAGCGTCGTGGGGAGGAATAATTTGCGTTCCAGCGCCCGGTGGGCGGCACTGGATATTGTCATTCCGTGTGGTTGTACAATGTCTTTGATGTTGTCAATCCATTTTGTTCTTGGACGTCCTCGTGGTCTCGTCGCAGATGATCTTTGATGTGAGGCCAGTGATGGTAGTTGATTGGTGTTGCATTCTAACGACATGGCCAAACCACTTGATCTTCTGTCTTTCAATAAATGTGGCACAAGGTGTTGATCTCACAGTCTGTCTGATAATAGCATTTCTTACTCGGTCTTGGATTGTTAAGTTGGCAGCTCTCCTCAGGCATCTCATTTCGCGAAGGTGTAATTTTGATAAAGTCCAGGTTTGAGATTGGGTAGCATAGGGTTGGTGTGAATGTGCTGTTTATTATCTGTCGTTTTGTGGACATGGGTATATTTGGATGTTTCAGTAAGGGTGATAGTTGATATGCAAGTGCACTAGCTTTTTGAAATCTGATTTCGATTTCTCTGTCCAATCTGCCATCTTCTGTGATCATACTTCCAAGATACTTAATTCTTTAAATTGTTTCAGAGTTGTGCTATTTATCTGTATACATAGTGGGCCCGGCGATCTATTAACTCACATTACTTCGGTTGTGGCTGTATTTATACTCATATTGTATCTCCTGCATGTTGAACTCAGATTATTATGATTTTACAGTCTGCCCTCATCGCTATAAAACAGGCACTGATCGTCTGCAAATAGAAGTTCATTTATTTCCTGTGGATCAGTTGTTTCATCTGGAGTAAAGAGTTCTAAATTTTCTGAATCTGTTCCGTCGAGAATTGCTTTTTTGGAAATTCTGTCCATGTAGATATTAAATAGCAGGGGAAAGAGAGCACACATAACTGCCTCACTCCTGTATTGACTGTGAACATATCTAATATGCCTTCTTGTGTTCTTACTGCACTTCGGCTCGAGTAGTACATGGCTATCATTTTTTCTAGCAGTTGCCCTTGTATCCTACAGTCTTCAAGGATGGTCCATAATTTGTATCATCTACTCTATCGAAAGCCTTTTCCTGATCTACAAACACAATATTCTGCTGATCACTATATTCGATAGTTTTTTCACATATTTGTCTAAGTGTAAATAGTGCATCAGTGCAACTTTTACCTTTCTGAAAACCGAATTGTACTTTGCTTAACTGTTCAACTATGGGTCTAGCTCTTTGTTCCAATAGTTTTGCATACATTTTCCCTATATGGCTCAGGAGTGATATACCTCTGTATGTTGTGCACTCTCTCATATTACCAATAATCTGGGACTTTTCTTTCTTCCCATGCTATATAAAATGTCTTGTTAGCCATTTAACTCCTGTTTCCCCACAGGCCTGAATAGCTTCTGTGGTTATTCCATCTGGACCTGGTGATTTGTTTTTAGGACTTTTCTGTATAACTGCTTTGACTTCTGCAGGTATGAAATTTGGTTCTTGCTGTCCCTGGCTTTTAGGCACAAAAGTGAGGTTTTCCATGTTATGTGTGGGGTTAAGTAGTTCTTGAAAGTATTCTGCCCATCTTGCTAGTCTTTGTTGTGGATTAAATATCAGTATGCCTCTTTTGCTGTTTATGATGGTGGTTGGGTTGTAGTATGCATCTCTGTTTCTCATTGTGGTGACATGTGTATAAAATTTTCTTGGGTAGTCTTTGCTAAGGGTCGCCATCTGTTCACCGTATATTCTCCAGGATTCATCTTTAGATGCTCTAATTGTTCATTTGGCATTACGTCGTGCTATTCTATAAGTAACATAGTCTTTGTTCAGATTTGGTTGTGATCCACTTTTTGAATGCTACCTTCTTTTTGAATATGCTATCTTTAACTTTGTTGTTCCACCAAGCTGTTCTTAATCTTTTGTCCTGCCCTACTTTCTTTGTTCCACATTTATTTTCCAGTATGTCGAGCATGGCAGCCTTAAAACATGTCCATTCCTTATCTACGCTTGAGTGGTCATCAGGGATGTTCTTATGTAGGTTTTTGATTTCTTGATTGAATTCGTCTTTAACCGTATTTTTCTGTCATTCATTAATTCAGTAGCATGTCCTTTGCAGAACCTCGCTCCCATAACAACCTTCTGGAAAACCTCTCGATCATAAGCAAGATGTCCCGCGTTCGATACACCCATCTGGAGATCATCCGCCACATCCTGCACCCATCTTCTCTTTGGCCTTCCTCTTCCTCTCTTCCCAGGCATATACCCCTCCATTATAGTTCTCTCTAATCTTTCGTGACGTTTCAAGTGACCAAAATATTTCAATTTTCTTTGTTTTATCGTCTTTAGTAGCCAACCTTCTTCAATATTCAGCTCTTGAAGTATTGATGAATTTGTTCTTTTCTTTACCCAAGATATTCTTAGAAATCGTCTATAACATTTATACTCAAAGGCATTTATGCACTGTTCAGCTTGTTTAGTAAGTGTCCAGGTCTCACAGGCGTACGTTGCAATGGGAAATATGCATGCTCTTAAAAATCTAATTTTTGTAGTTCTGTCTGTCCCATTCCATAATTTATTAAGTTGTTTTAGTCTTTGAAGAGCAATCGATAGTTGTCATTTAATTTCTTTCATTGTGTCACCGTTGTTGGTAATCAATGACCCAAGATATTCAAAATGTTCCACCACCTCCAATTTTTCCTCATTAACATATATTTCTTTCTCCATAGTGGTTTTATCTGTATGCATTATCTTTGTTTTTGCAATGTTAAGATACAAGTTGTGATTTTCACTATTCAATTGGGTTGAGGCTATTAGGTTTTCTATACCAGTCTGTGTTGTGGATAGCAATACTGTATCATCAGCATACCGAATCTCTGGTATGTCAAGACCACCGATATTTAGGGCATCATATAGCTCCCTATTTATATCATCTCTTACATTTCTCATTATATTTTCGGCGTACAGGTTAAACAAATAGGGGGACAGCACACATCCCTGACGGACTCCTTGCTTGATGTCAAACCAATATGATGTCTCGCCATCTATTCTAGCCACTGCTTGTTGGTCTAGATCAGTGTTTCCCAACGTGGGGCCTACGCCCCACAGGGGGGCAATTCGATTGTTAAGGGGGGCAATACGAAAATGGAAGAAATCGGCTGGATATAACAAAATGGGGAGACTTGAGACTGAAGTAAACTACTTAGGAACCTGAAATAAAATCTCTTTGCAGCAAGCATCAAGCGCACGGATCTCACTAAATTTAAATAATAAATAATTACTAATAATTAAAATAATATAGAAAAATCTTTCATTAAAATTATTGTGTACTTTGTCAGAGCCTAACATGGGATAGCTATGCAGCGAACATCGTTACGACACCCGGCGGACAAGAATTGTCGGCTGGCAAGATTGTTACCTGACAGGCTGACGACAAGACGCACGCAGGCCACGTGACGCCACTAGAGGCGGTCAGCAAGTTGCGCGCTAGCGACAGACCGAGCTGGGACCGGAGACTGGAAGGACGTGTGCGGTGAAAGCAAGGCGTTTGTGTGGATCTCTGTGGTTGAAAGCCGAACGACTGTCATCTTGAGCGTCAGACTTGTGAGCTGTATTGTGGTTGTGAGCGTCGTGAGTTATATATTGTATATTGTTGTAATTATCGTTCTGTATTTAATATGGCAATAAATCCATAGAACGTTGTGTCGTTGAGTCTTACGTCGAATCACGTTATACTTGTACTGTCTCACACGTGTTAGCTAAACGAGCCAATTCTAAGATCCTGACATGTGTGGACGTGGGTTGCTCGTCCTTGTTTAAGAACCTAATATATGTAGACGTGTGTTGCTCGTCTTTGTTTAAACCATACGTCATTAACGATTTAAAACTATAATTCTTGAACTTGTAAAATTTGTCAAGGTTATAGTTATGTAAATGTGATCGTAAAAGTCTCATTGTGATCCATTACTACATTGTTTAAATATGTGTAAAACCATTAGTAAATGTACAGTACATATTGTTTGATCCTGTAAGCGTGTAAAACATTTGTGATTTGTGAAACTTGTCACCGTTTGACCTTGTCGACATTGTGATTTTGTCGCCATTTTGACCTTGTCGCCATCTTGTAAACTTGATGTCTATGTCCTTACTGAATGTCATCTTGATGTAAGTGATGTGTCATCAATGTTATTGAGTGTTCAGATACAGATAGATTGTCTTTGTGCATTGAGTTTGTGGAACGCAAAGAGTTTTGGAAAGAGTGTAACTTCTGTTGAGAAAAACACTGTTGACGGACAAACTTACGACATACAATTATACTCGACGCCATCCAAACCTAATCAACACTTAGTGACTTGCAGGCACACACCAACAAATAGACGCTAACTTATTTTCTTCCAAAAACAAAGCAGGTTTTTCCGTACCATCCATAACCTTGCCGTAGAGGTCATTAGTGGTTCCGAAGTAACGACCCTACAGTTTTTCTAGCCCGATTGTCCAACCATTCTTCACCGTATCCAGGGCACTTGAGTATATTTTTCTATACTTTAACTTTACGTATGCATCAGTGGGCACGCATCGTATAGTAAAATCAATTGTAAATTGTTTACTACTAACCATTTATAACATATTTTGTGTGGTTGATTTTCATTGACGTATTTTCTCCATCATGTCGTCATTATTTGATTTCATCGATATGGGTATTAAATTACGTCTAACAGGTGATGAATTAACACAATGGAGTGAGAAGAAATACGCTGAATACTGTGAGCGCGAAGATAGAGCAGCAGAAAGAGCTCTAAAACAAGCAGAAATGGCTGCCAAGCAAGCAGAGGCAGAAACAGCCTTAAAACAGGCAGAGATTGAAACAGCATTAAAGCAAGCTGAGATAGACAGTGAACTTAAGAAAGCAGAAATAGCAGCTCAGAGTAAGAGAGAAGAACTAGAGTTACAGTTGAAAATGAAACAACTTGACACTGAGACTGCGATGAATAAAGAGTCAAAGAAATCTGAAAGACTGGAAAAAGAAAACCAGTATAAGAAGTATCAAGGTATCGTACGTAACTATACCTCGGGTGACTGCATAGCAGCCTTTACCCAAAATTTTGAGACTTTAATGGAACATTACCAAGTTCCACTTTCTGAATGGAATATTCTATATATGAGGAGTCTATCTGGGGAACCTCTTAAAGTCATTGAAACCATCCCCAAAGACCTCAGAAAAGAGTACCATTATATTAAATCTAAGATAATGGCACATTTCATGTTAGACGAGGCAGGTTACAGAGAACAATTCAGTAAATTGAGTCCAAAATCAACTCAAACGTTCTCTGACTACCTCTGTTTAGTCCGAGATGTTTTCAGCAAATGGACTTCAGCAGCCAAAATTAACAAAAGTTATGATAGATTAGAAGATCTCATCATTCGAGATAAAATCATTTCTTCTATCCCATCATCTTTTTCTAAGTTCTTACAGGAGAATGAATGCACAAGTGTGGAAGAAATGGAAAGACGTGGGTCGGCCTATTACACGGCCAACAAACAGTGCTTTGCCACTGAAGCTACTGACAGTAACTGGGTAGCAGCGGCCAACTATGAGAAAAACTATAGTAGGCAAAAACCAAACAGGCCTACCTCTGAGAAATTTAGACATTGCATTCACTGTAAATTTTCTCACCATTTGAACGAGATGTGCGATAAAAACCCAGGGTACCAAACATACTTGCAAAATATGGTAAACAGACAAGACAGAGAACGTAAATCGTTCAAAAGTTTACGTAAATGTTTTCTCTGCAAGGCTTACGGGCACCATCGCATGGATTGTAGAGGCAGGCATATGACCAACAAAGCCAATGCCGCCTTGTTCGATAGCTCAGCGTCAGAAGACGAAAATCCAGAAAAACATCCTGTGAATGCAGCACAGGCTTGTGATGTATTTAGTGCTAACAAATGCACTGTCTGTAACACCTTCTATGAAAATGGTATCTTAACATGCGGGCACGCCATCCCTATTGCCAATGAGGAAGCTAACTTGGTAATAGACTCAAAAGGCAGATTAGACATCTATCACGGGTATGTTAATGGCAAGTTTGCTACAGTACTTCGCGACACCGGAAGTACACTTATTGGCCTGAAAACAACATTCATAACGCCTACAGACTATACAGGCAGGCACATTACATGTAGAACATTTTCAGGCAATATTGAGAAATATCCATTAGCATGGGCATACATTGAAACACCTTTCCTCACCGGGAAAGTAAAGTGCGCCGCACTTACAAACCCAGTGTGTGATATAATCATAGGAAACTTACCTGAGGTGAATGACAAACCTCATAACCATGACATAACATCACTATGTATTGATGATAACACAACATCACCACCAAATGTCATCATTGAAAATGTCATATCACCTATTGAATGTATGTTAGCTAATGCAGCACTAAGTTCTCATCACATCATTAACGATATCATTCCATCATCATCTGATGTCATTGAGTGTGTGAACGCAGTAACAAGAGCTACTGCTAGAGTGCAAGATGAAAGTAACCAAACTGAGGCTATACAAATGCTTAGCCCAGAATTACCACCTAGTGACTCTATGAAGGAAGCATTCATAACAGCTCAAAAAGCTGATCCTTCACTGTCAAAGTACTTTGACCTGATCGGCAAAAAGGCAAGAGTAACCAAGAATGCGAAATGGCATTTTGCTTTACACAATGATATACTCACCAGGTATTACACCAGAGGTGACATTACAACGAAGCAAACTGTTTTGCCAACTACTTATCGCAAGCAAGCTATACATATTGCTCACGATATACCTTTTGCAGGTCATATGGCATATGTTAAAACCAGGTCAAGGTTATTGACACAGTTTCATTGGCCAAAATTTTGCAATGACATAAAAACATATTGCAGAAGTTGTGATACATGCCAGAAACTAGTAAAAAAAGGTAAACACCCACAGGCAAAGTTACAAGTCACTGACTTAGCCAGTCGACCTTTTGAAAAATTATCAGTTGACATTGTGGGCCCTCTTAGTCATACAACAACTAGAGGGAATAAATATATTCTAACTTTTATTGATCAATGTAGCCGCTGGCCAGAAGCTATTCCTCTAAAGAACATTACTGCCAACGACATCATGGAAGTGTTCTTCCATATCTTCTCCCGAATTGGGTTTCCAGATACTATCCAGTCTGATAGAGGCACTCAGTTTATTGCCGCATCGACCCAAGCTTTCACCAAAATGTTAGGAGTGAAGCAAGTCTTCAATAGCCCCTATCATCCTCACTCGAGCGGGATAATAGAAAAGCTTAACGGGGATCTGAAGCACATGCTTGCAAAAGTAACTCAAGATCACCCCAATAATTGGGATGTATACCTACCAGCTGTTCTCTTTGCTTATCGCGAGGTACCACATTCTAGTACCGGTTTCTCTCCTTTTGAACTAATCTATGGTGCCAAACCACGAGGCCCATTAACAATTTATCACCAAATGTTAACTGACTCTACTCCAGTACTTAAACCCATATCATCATTCTTGTATGTAACATCATTGCGTGAAAGGATTATTAAATCATGTGAAATTGCTAAAAATGCACTAAAACTATCTGGTGCTACTTACAGACAGTACGCAGACAAAGGTAACAGGACTATAACATTGACACCTGGACAGGACGTTCTACTACTACTACCTAGTGACAGACAGCTACTGACTGATTCTTGGCAGGGACCTTTTAAAGTGACAAGACAAATCTCACCTGTAGACTACGAAATCCTAATAAAAGACAAACACAAAATATTTCACATAAATATGCTAAGACCATACCACAACAGAGACAACGAACAAGACGATACGACAGCTTGCACCGTGATAATAGATCACGAAGATGACGATTCTAGCGACGAGATTCCAACACCTACATTAGACACGACAAACTGCTTGAATGAGATCAAGATCAATCCAAACTTAAGTCAAGCAGAGACAAACAGTTGCAAACAGTTGATACAACAGTACCAACACCATTTTTTCCGACAACCCAGGACAAACAGAATTAGTACAGCATCACATCACACTCACATCAAACACACCCATAAGATGCAGACCATACACCATACCATTACATTACAAGGAACAATTACATCAAGAAATCATCAACTTAGAAAAAAACAACATCATCAGACGATCCCTATCAGACTTCTCTTCACCCATGGTCATTGTACGCAAAAAGGACAACACAATACGACTTTGCATCGACTACAGAAAACTGAACAAAATAACTGTTTTAGATCTTGAACCAATGGCAAACACTGACGATCTTCTGACAGAACTGACTGACGCTAAGTTCTTTACGACGCTTGACATGTCTAAAGGTTATTGGCAGATAGCTGTACATGAAGACAGCAGACATCTAACAGCATTTCGCCACGCCTTGGGGACTGTACGAATGGTGCAAACTTCCATTTGGGCTAGTCAATGCCCCAGCCACATTCGTACGCATGACACGACTCCTCCTAGCTGACATTCCTAATATTATTTGCTATATCGACGACATTTGTGTCCATACAGAGACAATGACGGAACATATAAAGACACTAGAACAGACACTAGAACGTATCAGACAGCACGGACTGACAGTGAAGCCTTCAAAGGTGAGCATGGCTTACCAAGAGATATCATTTTTGGGGTACAGAATATCCAATGGCTTTGTCATGACAGACAACAAAATTGTCTCCAAAATTCTAAAACTGTCACTTCCAACGAATAAGAAACAAGTCCGCAGCTTGTTGGGACTGATCAACTATTACAGGAGTTTCATTCCTGATTTTTCAGAACTGACCGAGGTTTTTACTAATTTACTAACTAAGGATAAGCCTGAAAAAGTTGTACACGATGAATGCCTACGAAATGCATTTCATAAAGTTTTGGCATACTTTTCTGATAAGTATTCGAATAATCTCATCCTTAAATTGCCCAACATCCGTTTACCTTTCAGATTGAGAACAGATGCTAGCTCCGTTGCGATTGGGGCAGTCCTGTTGCAGGAATACAACAACATCCTGCATCCCGTTTGTTTTATATCAAGAAAACTAAGGCCTCGAGAGCGTGCATGGTCCATTCCACAATTAGAGGCACTTGCCTTAGTAGAAAGTGTGACGAAACTATCCAGATACCTTCTAGGACGTCACTTTATCATCGAAACTGACAACAGTCCATTACGGTATATAAATGCCGGAGTACCATCCAACAATATGATTGCTCGCTGGTCCTTGAAGCTTCAAAATTACAGTTTCGAAGTTCGACATATTCCCGGCAGAATCAATACAATTGCCGATCTTTTGTCCCGTTGTCCGACCGACCCAGTAAGCAATGTCTGAGTGCAGTGTGTACTAATACACTCAGACCAACACAGCCACCAATGAGTGAATTTTGTTGCTATTCACCTACTGTGTAAGGTCTATAATTGTAATTGTGATACGGTTAAAAACCGACATGTATAATATACTTATTTTAATTAAGCCATGTAATGAGTATAGTATAATTGTGTAGTGTTGTCTCATGTGGCATTGAACATGGCTAGAAAACCAGACTTAATAATCGAAAATAAGAGATGCCTGAGATCTCTTACCTAACTGCAATAAATGTTGTTATATTATATTGCATCTTCTAAGCGGGTACTTTTACAAAATTTTGCTGGATGATCTTTCGTCAACATATTAGAAAAAACTGATGTAAGTTCTGCCCAGTTTGGTATGAACTTAGCATAATAGTTTATAAGACCTAATAAACTTCTAATTTGTTTCTTTGTAGTAGGCACTTCTAGATTGAGAATTTTCGAAACAATTTTATCATCTGTCAACAGTTTGCCTTCAGAAATTCTATGACCAAGGAAGTCTATTTGTTTATAGCCTATTTCAACCTTGGAAGGTTTGATAGTAAGTCCAAAAAGAAAGATTTGGTTGAAGACTTGTTGTAGTGTAAGTAGGTGAGAAGTCATATTAGAAGAATGAATGCATATATCATCAATATAAGCTTGGACGTCTTTAATTCCGTGCAATAGCAACCTAGTCAATCTAACAAATGTGGCGGGAGCGTTCTTGAGACCAAATGGAAGATAGCTCCATTCGTACAAACCAAGAGGTGTTGCAAATGCTATTATATGTCTAGAAGAAGGGTGTAGTGGTACTTGCCAATAACCTTTCGCTAAATCAACCTTCGAAAATAAGGATGATTGAGACATATTCAAAATGAGGTCTTCACAGCTGTTCATTGGCTCTGCATCTGTTGTGGTTATTGTATATAATCTTCTATAGTCTATGCACAAACGAATCGTCTGGTCCTTTTTTTTCACCAGGACAATCGGTGAAGAATATTGAGACATAGATTTCTGAATTATTCTATTTTTCTCTAAATCCAAAATTTCTTTGTCTAAATTTGCTCTATAATGCAGAGGAATAGAATATGGTCTACATTTGACCGGTGTCAGATCTGTCAACACAATTGAATGTGTTATTTTGTCAGTCCGTCCAGGTTTGTTAGAGAAGATAGATTTATAATCGTCAAGGAGAGTCAAAATGTCTTGTCGCTGCTGTTGTGTCAAAGTGTCAGAGATTTGTATGTCCTTTATACTACCGTCGTCATTCATAATCGGTACTGGAATCTCAGTATTGTCTACGTCTGTCTGATTTATTACAGATGCTACTGTTTGTAAATTGTCCTCAATGTCATTGTCGTCGTCGTCGAGATTAATCGTTGTCAATATGTCGTCACATTGGTCGTCGTTGTCGTTATTCCATATTGTCGGTAAAGTAAATATGTTTTCGTTGTCTTTGTTGTCGTAAGAGTGCGTCGTTAACGATGCTTCGTTTGTCGAGGTGTCATTCAGTTGGGTCATTGTCGTTTCGTTTCTGTCATCAGTTAGGTGCGTCTGCTTACTCGTGTCACTATCCTGTCTAGCATAGTATGGTTTTAACATATTTACATGGAATATTTTCAACTTTCCATTCAAAGAAACTTCGTAATCAACTTCCGAAATTCTTCTAACAATTTTAAACGGTCCCTGCCAAGAGGTTGATAGCAAATCTCTCTTGTCAGGTAGCAATAGTAAAATATCCTGACCTGGTTTTAATACAATTGTTTTTGCACCTTTGTTGGCGTACTTAGTGATGGTAGTGTTTGGTGATACAATTTCTAGTGACTCCTGCAGTTGGTCGGTGTGGGTTTTGTGAGTTGTCTGTCGTGTTATTGCATTCGTGTGTTGTGTGTGTTGTTGCACATCTACAGGCTTGGTAATTTGTGGATTGCTGGCATCCTCAATTCGAGGTTTTAAGTTGGTCGTCTCACTGACAGATTCAACCGCCCCTGCATCATGCACCTCGGTGAATTCTTTCTGAATTACTTCATTGGTTGTCTCCCTTGTTCTTTTGGCAGATTGAGACAAGCATGAATGGTGTTTCTCTTTAGAATCGCTGTTTGGGTGCTGGATACCGTTTTTCTGCTCCCAATCTCTGATTTCCTTTTCAGAGCAAGGTCGTATGTTGGGCAGGTTCCCAAGTATAATATCAGCGACAGGATTTTCTAGGACTGCGCACAGTACTAGTCCTGATATGAACGGTGTTCGAATTTCGACAAGAGCAAGGGGGTATTTCTCTATAGTGCCTGAGAATGTGCGACAAGTTACGTGTTTATTTGTGTAGTCTTTCTCGTTGATTAATGTTTTCTTAATCCCACAGAGCGTTGCGCCGGAATCACGAATTAATGTGCACTTTTTGTTATTTACAAACCCTGTTGAGAAATTTAGCTTGCCTGTAAAAGATAAGGCAGCATTGGCCATTTCATTAGAAATAGGAATGGTGTGGCCACATAGTAATGTTGTGTCAAGTTGGAATTTCATACAGGTGTTACATTTATTGTCTGTAATGGTGTCAATAATTTGTACGGCATTTCCTAGCTCACTCAAACTTTCATTTTGATTGTCACACTCATTCAGTAAATCAATATCTTCATCTGATGAAGTTTCAACTAGTGCAGCATTGGCCTGTTTCAGTATCTTTCGGCCTTCACAAAAACGAGAATAGTGCCCAAAGCTGCTGCAAAAATAGCATTTGACCGCTCTCTGATACGCATTTCTCTTATTCTTTTGCTTCTCCACGATCATTTTGAGGTGATGTGGATAGTTGGGCGATTTATCGCACATCGCGTATTCTTCGTGAGTCAAACTACAATATTGGCACTTAACTGGCTTCCTGACATTCGAGCGTGGTTTAAACTTGCTTTCAGTTGGTTTCGAGTATCTAGTGTTTACAACTGCTGCTGTTTCGTTTTGACTTAGGTTTAATTGGAAAATATCTCTGTTCGCTGTGAAAAATGCGTTCCCCTTTGTCTCTACATCTTGAATACTTTACAGTCCATTTGTTTCAAAAACTTAGCAAAAGGTGTTGGGATTGTACTAACTATTTTGTCAATAATAATGAGTTCTTTTAGTTTGTCATGGTTGTTGTTAGTTTTAGCTGAGTTAATCCACTTTGTGCAAACATCCTAAACTGTAGACACGTAGTCTATAAAGGTTTGGTTAGGTTGTGGGGATAATTTTGCGAACTGTTGTTGGTAACCTGCTGTATCTAATGAGAAATGTTGGAGAATGCGTTGCTTTAAATAATCATAATCTTTTCTCATTTCCTGTGGCACTGTCTCTATTACTTTTAAAGGTTCCAGAGCTAAGTTTCTCATTAAACCAAATGACCAATCTGATTTTACGATCTTATGGTAGGACATTAGACACTCGAAATTGTCTAGGTATGCACTGATAGAGTCTCCTGAGCAAAATGCCTTCACGAGGCTTTTATACTTGTTATATTTTTGCTCCACCTTCTTGCTTTTCAGTTTATTTACAGATATTTCTACGTTGGAATCAATCTCCATCTGCTTTAGTTTTATTTGTGTATCGGCATTCAAATGGGCTAGTTTGGCCGCCGCCTCAAGCTCCATTTGTTTCTCGTGAGCCTGCAGTTGCGTCTTCTTTTCTTCCCGTTCTAGCGCTCTTTATTCACGGGCAATGTTCTCTGCGTGTGCTTTTTCTTCACGGGCAATATTCTCTGCGTGTGTTTTCTGTGCCCATTCTGATAGTTTCTCTTCTTTATAACCTAATTTCATACCTAACTCAATACATTTTTCTAACGTAGACATCTTGTCTTTTACTTGTTGGTAATTTTACTGAAGTTAAATCCCTTAGAAAAATGTTGGGGAGTAGAAAATTTAGTTCTCTCCCTTACCGTTTGCATGAGCAAATACAAATGCAAAGTTACGTTGGTTACAAAGTTATGAATATACATACAATTTAATGCAAAGCAAAAATGTTACATGGATGGATGGTGATAAGTACCGCTTAGGATTGCAATGGGCATGATATGAAACTTATCTTATATTCCCAGAACTTGCGAATGTTGTCTTGTACTCTCGCCACTGTTGGATAGGTTACATAGGTTACACACACCACAATTCGCGGAACAATCTGCTCGTAGAATGAGAAATCATTAGTAACAGTCAAATGTCACAGCCATGTCAAAATTTATCGTGTTAACATCATTGAGAGACTATCTGCAGAGGGACTCATATTAATACTGGTTCATCACTAGATAGATGCAAATTTGTTAAACTTGTCCAGAACTCAATTTGATATCATTTATTTAATTTTTTACTTGGCAATCAATAGCCGTCTGAACGTAAAGCTTGTGCCAAAACCGGAGATTAGCCCCCAAAAAGCCTGTCAGCGTGTTGGATCTCTAGGGGATCTGGTCTCGGGCTCAAACAGGCAACACTAACTCCGTTACATATAATATAGCAACATTTATTGCAGTTATGTATACAGTGCGTTGGCGCAGTAGGTTTAACAAGCCCGCACAAATGAGTTGCATATCACAGAGGTTTAACATCACACATGATTATAACAAACATTCTAAGCAAACTATCTAGCATATGTCTATGACCCTAAAACACATGGGTCTGAACTATTAAGTCCCTCTAAGGCAGGCCCTGTTGCCTCTACGATGTCCCGTCTGTCTCTGCCGGTTCACACGTGTCGCAATCCGACACGGGTGGTAACTCTGTCCGAGTTCCTCGTGGACCCCGCAATAGGCGGGCCACATCAGTGTCCACGGGACAGTGGACTCACTGACCAGTCCTTCGAGAAGGCTCTGGAATACTCTGGCCTTCGAGGGTCTTACTTCTTTCCCTTGGGCGGGAGTTGTAGCCCTTTGCTAGTGGCTATTAACTTATGTTGGTTTACCGTATAATGTGAGGCTGTGACATGCCGACCGGCTGAAATAAAACCCGAGTTACTCAGTAGACGAGCAGAGTTACAAGATATTAATTATGTGCTTAGTTTATGAATTAACATATTTCGTTAGATAATATATATATATATATATATATATATACATATATATATATATATATATATATATATATATATATATATATATATATATATATATATATATATATATATATATATATATATATATATATATTAGTCGAAGGAATTAGGTCGGAGAATAACTAAGTTACACATCATATTTATTTACTAATCTTTATCTCGGATATAGTCAGATAACGCAGTGAAGAATTCGCTACTGGGAATGATTGAAATTCCAGCAGGAGCAAATGAAAGACTATTGTCACTGCGCTTGGCAACCTCTTGTGGGTTTGCCACCATTATTACTGCATATGCACCGACACTTGATTCCTCTGATGATGTGAAGGATTTGTTCTATGAGGAGTTAGACTCCGTGATCAAGGCAGTTCCAAAATCTGACTACATTTATATGCTCGGTGATTTCAATGCTCGTATGGGCAAGGACTCGAGTTCATGGCCAGTGTGCCTTGGAAAATACAACATCAGTCGCATGAATGAAAATGGGCAAAGGCTGCTGGAGCATTGCACCAGTAATGACCTATGTATTACAAACTCTTTTTTTTAAACAAAAGAAATGCATAAGGTCACATGGAAACATCCAAGATCCGGCCATTGGCACCAGATGGACGTCATCATCACACGGAGACAACATCGGAACCATATATGATTGACTCGTAGTTACCACAGTGCTGACTGTGATACGGATCATTCTTTGGTTGTTGCAAGGGTTAGACTGAGACCAAAGAGAATCTACACAGCTAAACACAAATCTAGCCCCAGGATTAATATTATTAACACTCATGATCCTGAAAAGTGCTTTCAGTTTCAACAGCAACTTGAAGACGCTTTCACTGATACACCAGAAAATTGTACAGTAAATGAAAAGTGGTGTCAAATTAAGGAAACTCTTTATAAAACTGCCGTAGGGGTTTACGGCACTGTGGATCATAAGAGGCAGGACTGGTTTGCGGCCAACAGCGAGACTCTGCAGCCCTTGATTGATAAGAAGAAGAAAGCTCTCTTAAGAAACAAGGAAAGACCAACGCGTAACACTCTGAGTGAGCTAAGGAAAGCTAGGAAGGATGTACAAAAGGCTGCCAGGCAGTGTGCAAATGATTATTGGATCAAGTTATGTGAGTCCATTCAAATCGCAAGTGATAAGGGAGACATAAGAAGCATGTATGAAGGAATAAAGAAAGCCTGTGGTCCAGTGATCAAAAGAAGTGCACCATTGAAAACCTTGACTGGAGAAGTCATCACTGATAAGAAACAGCAGATGAACAGATGGGTAGAGCACTATTTGGAGCTTTACTCAAGTGAGACCAAGCTAGCGGATGATGCCCTCAACGCCATAGAGGCTCTACCAACTCTTGACCACCTGGACACACTTCCCACTATAACAGAAGTTAAGTGTGCTATAAATGAACTTGCATCTGGCAAGGCTCCAGGTAAGGATGGGATTCCCATAGAGGTTATCAGGAGTGGGCAAGACACACTCACTCTACAGTTCCACCAGCTAATAGAGCTATGCTGGCGTGAAGGACAAGTCCCACAGGATTTCAAAGATTCAAGCATCATAACACTGTACAAGAACAAGGGCGATCGGAGCGACTGCAACAACTATAGGGGTATCTCACTTCTGTGTATTGTTGGAAAAGTATTTGCCAGAATTGTTCTGCGCAGACTTCAAGTCCTAGGAGATCAAGTCTACCCCGAATCACAGTGTGGCTTTCGACAGAACCGGTCTACCACTGATATGATATTCTCATTGCGACAAATGCAAGAAAAATGCCGTGAACAGAATCAACCACTGTTTATTGCCTTCATCGACCTCACAAAGGCATTTGATTTGGTCAGTCGTGAGGGTCTGTTCAAGGCACTAAAGAATATTGGCTGCCCACCAACTCTTCTGTCCATTGTGGAATCGTTCCACACAGGCATGAAGGGTATAATGAAGTTTGATGGTGCAACTTCTGAAGAATTTGAAATCAAGAGTGGAGTTAAGCAAGGTTGTGTACTAGCTCCCACCCTCTTTGGAAAATACTTGTCACTTCTACTGAAATATGCATTTCGTGATCAGGATGGTGGTATATACATTCATTCACGCTCAGATGGCGGCCTCTACAATGCTCAGAGATTGAAGGCTAAGACCAAAATTAGGAGGGTACTGATCAGAGAGTTGCTTTTTGCAGATGATGCTGCAGTTACGACCCACTCTGAGGAAGAATTGCAATGTCTACTATCTGCATTCTCCAATGCTTGTTCTGAATTTGGTTTAACAATTAGCAAAAAGAAGACACAGATTATGTCACAAGGTGCACATGGGGTACCATCAATCTTTATTGACGACGCCGAGCTAGAGATAGTAGACCATTTTACATATCTAGGATCAGTGGTAAATAGCAAATTATCCCTAGATCAGGAAATCAACATCCGGATTGGTAAGGCAGCAACAACAATGAACAGGTTAAGAAAAAGAGTCTGGGAGAACAGGAAGCTTACTGCTAAAACAAAAGTCCTTGTCTATCAAGCCTGTGTCCTTAGTACTCTTCTCTATGGCAGTGAAACCTGGACAACTTACTCACACCAAGAGAACAATTTAAACAGCTTTCATATGCGGTGTCTGCGAAGAATTCTTGGTATTAAGTGGCAAGACAAAATCACAAATACTGAAGTATTGGAAAGATCAGGTTGTGTGACAGTTTATTCCATGCTCAGTCTTCGTAGACTTAGATGGATAGGACATCTTAGGAGGATGGATGATGGTAGAATACCAAAGGATATCTTTTTTGGTGAATTACAGATGGGTAAGAGATCTCAGGGTCGGCCTCTACTACGATACAAAGATGTGTGTAAGCGGGACATGATTGATACAGGCATTGATAATGCACATTGGGAGCAAGTCGCCGCTGAACGTGTTGCATGGAGGGCAAATATCAGAAATGGAATAAAGTCAAAGGAGAAAATTATTGCAGAAAAGTCACACACCAAGCGTTTGAGACGTAAGATGGTGCATGATGGTGGAAATGACCACGTTTTCACATGCACCCACTGTGAACGGACATTTACAGCGCAAATTGACCTTATCAGTCACACTCGCTACCGCCATAGTTAAAAGTTATTATGCCTTTTTAAAGCACAAACTATCGTCTGTCAAGACGGCAAGGTGCCAATGATGATGATGATGAGTCAGATAACTAACACGTGGTCCAATATGGCCCACTTAACAAAGATCAACCCTGGGGGAATTCCCCAGCCCTAATATCGATCTCGAGAACTGGGAGCGGATCTACCCCCACTGGCGACTTGCGGGATAACTGAGCCGGCCGCTCAGAAAGCAAACTACTGAGCGTAATCTTGCCAAAACATCGGCAGACAGCTGAAAGATGCTGCTGTTGACAGCGATGTCATGTAAAGAATATGTGAATTTAAAACAAAATATATATATATATCGTTCTTGCTTATGGTGAAAGTAATCGTAAGCCTAGCTAGGAAATCTTCTGGATAATTAATTATGTTTTAAGGAAGATGATTGCTAGAATTACAACTCTTACCTATGGAAGATAACTTGTGGTGTTTCATAGATTTAATGGTTCAATCATGTACATCGTGACGTTATAGTTGTGGTGTGTGATTTTATTTCATTCCATTTAATTCATCAAATAATATGTGATGTTAATTCATCGTATGGAGTGTGGTTAGTGTGTTTCCATACTTGGAAGATGACTTGTATTGTCTCATAGATTTAACGGTTTGTTAATGTATATCGTGATGTCGTAGTAGTGGCGTATGAATTTATTTCATTCCATTTAACTCATCCCATAATATGTGATGTTAATTCATGGGGTGTATTGTGGTTCATGTTTCCATGATTAATCAGGGGTTAGAATACGTATGTTACTAGGACAGTAGTCTTTGACGTAGAGTATCTGAGTGGTTATTCATAGTCGATTTAAATATAAGAAGGAGAAGGGATAGAATATCATTTGTGTGCTGTTTTCATTAGATCAGTGTGCTGTTGTAGATCTCAGTATAAGGAATCAAATGTGCAAAGACAGATAGCGCATGATATGTTAAATTTCCTATATGAGACATGTAGGCCATGAACAAGTTAGATTCATAAACTTGTCTTGAAGGATTGCTCACCCGTTCTCACTGTCATTCACAGAGCCTACACCCTGATCAACAGTAGCCGTAATCACGACCGGTGACTGAGCTCCGCACCACTCACATTGATACAGGCGAGTGTGGTGTCCATACCACTAACATTGATACAGGCGAGTGTGGTGTCCATACCACTAACAGTGATACAGCCGAGTGTGGTGTCCATACCACTAACATTGATACAGCTGAGTGTGGTGTCCATACCACTAACAGTGATACAGGCGAGTGTGGTGTCCATACCACTAACATTGATACAGCCGAGTGTGGTGTCCATACCACTTACCAGGAGGGCAGCACTTTTCAGCTTACCATCCAGGAGGCTAAGGACCAACAGATAAGGGGCTGACAACCCGTTTGCCACTTCACAGTAATCACCTATTTATGTCCGCTACAGGCCAGCTAGCATTGTCAGTGATGACGGCATCCACTAGCTGCTTGATGTACTCTTGTAGGAAGTTAGAATAAACAGAGGTCTGAGTATCCCTTATGTGTTCGCGAGTATAAATATTGTCTACTTTATTTTCTTTACACAAGCAAAACTAACTTTGTTATTGTTAACGTAGCTCAAGGAGTATCATCAGATTGTGTGAGGATTGAAAGGATTGTGTCTATACATAATTAAACAACTATCATTCTGTCTATCTCCTATTTGTGAGAATGAATTAGACTGTGGGGGATCATTATTCATCCAGGCACGTTAGCAGGAATCAATTGACATACAAGGGGCTTCTCATAAGTCTTTAGTATGACCATGAAGGAGTTAGTTAGTCTTTCCTCTTGAGCCTAAGGCGGCGCATAGGGCAGAAGTCCTGTCTCTCCATGCCTGGCGGTTCGCTGCTATCTGTTGTAGATCTTGGATATCTACTTGGCCATTGAATGATCCTTCTCTAATGATGGTTCTACGCAGGGTCTCTCTTGGTCTTCCCCGTTTTCTTTTCCCTACTGGTGACCATATGAGGGCTTGGTAGGGGAGTCTTGACTTGTCCATTATGAGTACATGGCCGATGTAGTTCCAACGGCGTCTTCTTATGAGATTGGATACTGTATCTTGCTTAGTCTCTTGTCTTATTTGTGAATTGGTTCTGAAGTCTGTCCAGTGGATGTTTAGAAGTCTTCCAAGACATTTGTTCTCAAAATTGTCTAATTTTTTATCTTAAGCTATCGTTGATGACCATGAAGGAGTGGGCGGAAAAAATTGAAATTTGGCACATGTATAGCCCATTCAATTGCTAATGGACATATGAATTATGAATTATGAATTTCCCTCCTCAACTGGTTTTCCCGATATGGTGCATAGCACAACACACGCTATTGACCAGATCTGCACATCCAACGGTTTGTCAGAACAATGGAGAAATCATACGCCAGGACTGTGATAAAATTCTTGATGTTACAGGGATAAACACCTACAGAAATACACAGGGAGATTGAGCCAGTGTTTCCCTCGTATGCTTCTGTAAATATTTGATGTTTGTAGTTTAAGTGTGACCGTTTCCGAGCTGCTGATCTCTCAAGACCAGGACGACCGTCCTCAGAGTGCAATGATGCAAATGCTGCAAAAGTGAAGACAATCATAGACCAGGATAGGAAAATGACAATTGCAGAGATATCGGTTTCAGCAAAACTGACTCCATCTATCATGTGCCATGCCGGTAAGCGTGGGCGGTCATGTTCTGCCATCTCACTCGATCACCAGAGTCATGGATCAGCTCCGCGTTTCTGTCTCGACCATGCCACAAGGCCAAGCCATCCATGTACTTGCTTCTAGGTCTTCCCCTTGGTCTGTTCCCCTCGATCTTACCAGTTGTCACCAAATTCTCCAATCCATTTCTTCTCATAACATGCCCAGAAAATTTTGACTGTCTACGTCTAATTTCTCTAATCAATTTACGATCTTCATTTGTTTCTTGAAGGACTTGTTCATTGGTCTTTCTGGCTGTCCATGGTATTCTTTGCATTTTCCTCAGAAACCACATCTCTACAGCCATCAGATGTTTTTCAGCCTGACTGCTCATTGTCCACGCTTCACATCCATATAAAAGTACAGGTTCAATGTAGCATCTCAACACTCTTTTTCTCGTTTCAATTGACATCTTTTTATTGGTCAATATGTTTTTCATCTTGCTAAAGGCTACTTTTGCCATGGCTGACTAAGAGTGCAGTTTTCAGAAATTTACACAACCGACTGAACATGAGAAAAGTGTATGGCCGCTGTGTCCCGTGCCTGCTGACATGTGAACAGAAACAAACACGGGTTGATTGCTATGGCCAGTTGCTCAACATGTGGCGGTAGAAAACATGTTGACGACCATAGTGACGGTAGATGAGACTTGGATTCACCATTATGTCCCAGAATCCAAAATTGCCAGCACGCAGTGGAAAACCCAGGGCTCGCAAACACATGTCAAGCCAAGAGCACAAAAATCTGTAAGAAAAGTGATGCTGACTGATTTTGGGACGTCAAAGGTGTCGTATTGAAAGATTACATGCTTCATGGCAACACGGTTAATGGGCAGTACTATGCAGATCTCCTTATCTAACTAAGAAAATTACGCAAAAGTACGCAAATTCTGCCTTTGATTATAGACAATGCGCCCTCCCATAAAGCACGGCTTGTGCTGCAAACTGCTAACGATTTGAATATTGAAATTCTTCCACACCCACCATATTCTCCAGATTTTAGTCTATCAGAATTTTTTCTTTTCCCAAATCTTAAAAAAAATAAATAAAAAAATAGCTGAAATGAAATCATTTTGACGGTGACGAAGATGTCATACTGGCTTGTGATAATTGGTTTAGTTCGAAAATTACTTTGTTTTATTCTGAAGGTCTTTTCAAGGTCACGCAGAGATGGCAGAAATG
>JACEFZ010012203.1:27500-91925 GCA_014155875.1 Cepaea nemoralis
GCACCCTTATTGGTCTTAGAAAGGAACTGGTGAATCCAAATGATTATACAGGTGACTCAGTCAAATGCCGAACCTTTTCGGGTAACATTGAAATTTACCCTTTGGCCAAAGCCCGTATTAACACTCCTTTCCTTTCTGGTACCTTTACATGTGCAATTTTAGATAACCCTTGTACTGACTTAATTTTGGGATGCTTACCCCAATTAAAACATTGTACCAATGAAGATATAGCTGCATGGGAAAAATTAAATGCAGCCAATGCAACAACAAGAGCAGACACTATGAAACATCAAGACACACTACAAGATGAGAGATTACTGTTGCTATCACCAACTAGCACGGATGATACCACCAGACAAAAATTCATAGAACAGCAGAAAGCTGATCCTAGTGTGTCTCCATATCTAAAGCTTTTGAAAGAAAAAGCCAAAGTGACAAAAAACGCATCATGGTTCTTTAGGCTTAATAGTGGTATCCTTACTAGGTATTATACAACTGGTAACCATGAGATTCAGCAAACGGTGTTACCTGTACAACACCGCCAAACTGTGCTAAAGATTGCACATGAGTCACCGTTTGCTGGTCACCTTGAATACGACAAGACCAGGGCCAGAATTCAGACTCATTTTTATTGGCCAGGTTTTTGTAATGATATAAAATTATTTTGTCTTCGTGTAATGTCTGTCAACAACTAGTACGTAAGGGTAAACATCCTACAGCTGAAGTGCAACCTTCAACAGTTGGCCTCTAGGCCATTTGAAAGTGTGGCGGTAGATATTGTTGGACCCCTGAACCAGGTGTCCAGCAAAGGAAATCGCTTCATCTTAACAATGGTAGACCTATGTTCAAGGTGGGTTGAGGCAGTAGCTTTGAAATACATCACCTCCAAAGACGTTGCCAATGTATTTCTACACTTGTTCTCACGATTCGGATTCCCACGTACCATCCTATCCGATCGTGGAACTCAATTCATATCGGCTGCAACGCAAGCCCTTACGAAAATGTTAGGGATTAAACAGCATTTTACAACAGCTTATCATCCAGCCAGCAATGGAATAGTAGAGAAAATTAACGGAGACCTGAAGCATATGCTGGCTAAGGTGACAGCAGAAAACCCAGCTGATTGGGATACACTGTTACCAACAGTGCTGTTCGCCTATCGGGAGATTCCCCATTCAAGCACGGGTTTCTCACCGTTTGAATTAGTATACGGGGCTAACCCACGTGGACCCCTAACCATTTATCATCAGGTAATAACTAATTCCATTGAAATTCCAACCCCAAAAACACCTTATGAAATGGTGACAGAAACACGAGATAAAATCATGAAATCGTGTATCATAGCTAAGGCAGCTTTGGAGAGGAAGGGTCAAATCTACCGCCAATACGCAAACAAAGGTGCGAGAACAATTAATCTTGAACCAGATCAAGACATACTTCTGTTACTTCCAGACAAACAGAATTTATTATTGACCTCATGGCAAGGGCCATTCAAAGTGGTACGAAAAATTTCGGATGTTGATTATGAAATATCGATAAACGGACACTTAAAGATATTTCATATCAACATGTTGAAACCCTACTTTTCACGACAAGAGACAGAATAAGAGACAGACGAACACAATGCACCCACACCTATGGATGAGACGACAGACGTACACAACGCAACTACACTAGTTAGCGAGACTGGCAAATCCGACGAGATGCATACACTTAGTGAGATTACCGAAAACGCACTTAGCACCACAACCGTACTGAATCAGGTAGACGACGACGGGATGGAACTACCCGTTCCAATTGTGGACAAGACTGCTACATTAGATTGTATACGATTAGAAACGGGACTGACAGAAGAACAACGACGACAGATAATAGAATTAGTGACTGAATATAAGGACATATTTTCCGACATTCCAGGTAGGACGGACAGGATCGAGCACTCCATCCTTCTTTCGGACTCGAAGCCTATCAAATGCAGGCCGTACTCTATCCCACTTAGCTATAGAGAAAATCTAAATAAGGAAATTCTTAATTTAGAAGCTAGTGGAATCATTCAAAAATCTACATCTGAGTACTCCTTTCCAATCGTCCTGGTCAAGAAAAAAGACTCCACCATTCGTCTTTGTGTGGACTATAGAAAACTCAACAATGTCACTAAGATCGACGCAGAACCAATTCCTTCCTGCGAAGATCTTATTCTGGATATGTCCACCTCCAAAATCTTTTCTAAATTAGACCTTACTAAGGGATATTGGCAGGTCCCTATGCAGACTCAATCTATCCATCTTACTGCATTCTCAACACCTCTAGGTCTTTACGAGTGGCGATTTCTTCCTTTCGGACTTCGTAATGCTCCTGCCACTTTCGTACGCTTAACTAGAGATTTGCTACATGGAGTGACGAATACAGTGACCTATATAGATGATATTTGTGTCCATACAGAGGACTGGACAACACACTTACTGAAACTAAGACATGTCTTCGATAGGTTGCGACTCTTCGGTCTCACTGTCAAACCGAGCAAAGTCGAATTGGGCCTACAAGAAATTGATTTTTTGGGTCATGTCATTTCACAAGGACAACTGAAAACTGACAATAGAATTATTACCAAAATTATGAACCTGACCATGCCTACAACAAAGAAGCAGGTCAGGAGCCTTTTGGGTTTAGTAAATTATTATAGCAAGTTCATACCGAACTTAGCTGAAATTACAAGTGTATTTTCAAATGTTTTAAAAGCATCAGTAAAATTAGGATGTCAAAGATGCATTATTAATTTCTGCATTGTCAAAATTGAAAATTCTATTTAGTAATGTACCAATCCTCCGCTTGCCTAATCCTAGGCTCGTTTATTATCTTAGGACAGATGCCAGCAGGATTTCCATCGCTGCAGTACTAGGCCAATTTTATGATGGCATCTTCCATCCGATTTGCTACGTGAGCCGCAAGATCACACCGGCTGAGTCCAGATATTCCATATCAGAGTTGGAAGCCCTAAGCGTCATCTATTCGGTGAGGAAGTTGCATCGATTTCTGGCGGGTAATCACTTTGTGGTCCAGACTGACAACTCCCCGATCACGGTCATACAAAGTGGGGTACATCGGAATGACCGCATCTACAGGTGGTCGTTAATATTACAGAATTATACTTTTAGTATAGAGCATATTAAGGGTAGGGACAACATCCTTGCTGATACCCTTAGTCGACCATCTGAGGTAGAAATACCTGATATTCCACACGAATAGGTAGTTTAAGAAATGTTCATTTACTATACACTTAACGTATCCTGTGTAGAATATACTATTGTGTACATAGACATCAGGATCAGAACTGTGTGCTAAGAACAGTGAACTACCATGTGTCCGTAGACAGCAGAATGACAACTGTGCGCCAAGAACAAGGAAATCACCGTGTGTACATAGACAGCTCGTTACTTACTATGCTCCATTTGTGCTCCGGTGAATCACCTGTGTTACTCATATCAGAACAGTGTCAGAACATTGTGAAATAACAGACACGAAGATACTTGTCTACGACACCAGCGGACTCAACGAGTGTAAGAATACCCATAGGACACAAGTATGACTGTGTAGTGTAGATAGCATACCCAGGATAAGTGTGTATATATAAACTATGCCAACGAAAGCAATTTCTATACGTTATGGCAACCACTAACCTGAGGTAAATAGACATCATGTATATATACTTATTGTGATATGTAATATAACGGTTTTAATATAGTGGTAAATTATAGTTAGATTAGTTACTTTAATATAGAGTTAGATTAGATTTAGCGAATAGAATAGATTTTTTTTTGTAGTTTAGATAAATCATTAATTTACCCACTTACTTAGCATAAAATTAGAGTAGGATAGTACTTTAAACTTAATAACAGCGAATTAAAGATTAGTATAAAAAGCTTAAGATAGAAACAACACCATTTATTCATTTAATTTCATTTTATTTCATTCCATCTTTATGAACACTTTAACAACTTCATCATTTAGGACTAAAATTAGGTTATATTTTATAGGATAAAAGGATTATACTTATGAACATACATCATTTATACCATGTAGATTAAAAATATCCATTATATTTGTTTCATTTAAACATTAAAAACATTATTTAGAATTTTTGTTACATTTCACATTACCCATTTCATAAAGATACATAACTCATCTCACATCATTTATTTTTTTAGATAGTTAGATTACTTCCCTTAAATTAGATTAATTTTGTACAACAAAATAGAATATAGATAGTTAGAGAATTAGTATTAGTATTTATATAGAATATAGTGTTTAATAATATCAGGGTATAATCTATCAACCCTATTTCATCCATGTAAATATTTTGTAAATACATGACTCGTGCAGTAACTTAAGCACAGTCATGAAGCTCAACTCTTTTCAAACTGAGCTAAACTTGTACAGTGTCACTTCAAGGTTTTTAAATAATTGTGAGAATAAAAGATGTGTGACAGAAGTGTGAAAGTGAGAGAAAATGGTAAATATACAATGGAGAGTGAAGGCAGCCAGCGGATTTTTTCTGCCGCTCAGCGCGACTTTTTATTATTTGTCTGCGTCAGGCGTTTGTTTTCAATGTTGTAATGTGCTGTCTTAAATGTTTTGTGTGTAGTTTAGAGTAAACCTTAGATAGAGTATTTTAAGTCTCATAAGACGGAAACGTAGTCACGAATTAGTGTTATACACTTGTTTGTGGCCACATTTAACCGAATTATGGCACTTGAAAACTAACTTGCATACATATTTATAGACAGACACACATGTTAGGAGTTAAATTATATTATTAGTTAGATTCAAACACGCAAACAACCAGGAAAACACACATGTAAAGCACATACATTTTTTAGAACAAAGGGATATAACTTCGGGTCAGGGGACACAATAGACAACGAAACACTAACTTAACAGTGAAAGATAACTTTACACGCGGAAGCGAGATAGGTAAAGCCTGTCGCACTACAGCTTGTGCAAGGGTTGTTTAATATTATATGGGGGACATGAAGCAATTCATGTGTTGACCCTAAGAAAGTCAACTTTGTATGGGTAGTGAGTTAATTTACTATTTGAGGGCAGGTCTTATAAGACAACGGTCCGGTTCAGACAAACCTCTAATTATATAATATTGCGATTGAGAAGAGGGCTCACGCCAACCTGACAAGTTTGTGGCGATCAGCAGTAGCCAAGTAAAGTGATACTACACTGTGACAATAGTCAGTAGAGGTCTATGAGGATACCCAGAACCAAGTTATCAGGAGTCTTTGACAAAAATTAGATACACTAATTTTTAGAAACCTCTTGCGTCACAACCATGAGTCAAAGTTTGTAACGCAACACAGGAGGGGAGGGTGTGTGTCAAAGACTCAAGTATAGGGGAGGAAGACCACCCTGAATGAGTGGTCTACCTCAAGTAGATTAGAGGTAACCCAGTGCCCCTACATGAGGGCAGGGTAGGTGATAGGAAGGGGAACTAGTAATTAGTTCTCTCATGAGACACGGAGGTGTCAACCAGAGAGTTAGCACTCTGGTCACGGCATGATCACGGCAACGTGAAACTAGAGTGTAACTCAAGAGAGGCCACTACTCGAGCGTGCTGAATGAGGCCGCACGCAAAAGCCGTAGTGCGCCCCAAGTCCTTCCGCGTACTGTGTAAACAGCACGCGGAGTAGAATCAGACGGGACACAGACTTCAGAGTGATAACATCGCTTAGCGATGCTTGTTTCGTTAGCCGAGTAGATAGATTAGCGATAGGTTTAGGAAACGACTAGTGATAGGAAGTTCTGTGCATTTATTCTTGTGTGATTTGTTAGCGACTGTTTGTTGTACATTGATGTGATGCAAAGAGCCAGTGGCAATAAAATGTGTAACCAATTCCTCTCGTACGACTAGCAAGTCTTTTGTGTGGTGCGAGAGAAGTATCCTAGAATGCCTGTGACATTGGTTGCTGACAAAGTTAGATAGAAATTAAAGTGAGAATTGGAATGACCAATAATGCTTTTAACAGTATGCAATCAGTATTAACATCTGGAGGGATTAACAGCGCAACGAAAATGATAATTGTCAAATTCTACGTATATTCAACTCTGCTGTATGGCGCTGAATCATGGACATTGAACAAGCAACTAGAAAGTCCCCATAGAGGTCCTGGAGATATGGGTATCCATCCATCCATCCATCCATCACGTGCCATGCCGGTAAGCGTGGATATACAGACAAATATTTTCTATTTCATGGAAACAAAAACAATCAAATGCAGAGGTTCTAGAAGTAGTTTTATCCACCAGGCCAACGACTCTGCAGAGAAACCACCGATCTGCCCACAGTTGGTATCCCCCTGACAACTATTCCAGAGCGAACTCCATAGAAAGATGAACATAGGCTATCACTACAAATCCAGACAAAGGTGAGAGGAATATTTGACAAGGAAGAACAGAACAGTGTACAGCGCAGAACAGCCACTCTCAGCTTCCTTGATGACGAATACCCACAGGACCTCAGGTTCCGAGTCTACACAGATGGGTCGGCACAAAATGCTGTTCGAAATGGAAGAGCAGGTGATGGAAAGGCTGAGGTCTTCAAGATAAAGAATGTAGCTGGCAAGTGAAGTGCGCTCTGCAAACCCAACAGGGAAGTCCCCCATTATATACCGATCTACACTCCTGGTATTACGAACAATAGAGTCAATAATGACAATGCCGGGGAGAAAGACCAATTGTCCGGCGTGTGGCCAAGACAACCACTGGGCAAATAAATGCCCTAGTCGACGTCCATCTATGACCAAAAATAAAACAGCAGCAGCAATTAGTGTACAAAGCCATGAAGATTTCCCGACACTCGTAAGAGAAACCACTCCACAGGAACAAATTGAACTGACACAAACTTTCAATAGCCAAATCAACACACAATAGACAGAACACACAAGAAACCAACACACAAGAAAACAATCCTAAAGAATGAAGACTGACGGTTTTCAAACCGTCAGCAATCCAATGAAGAGAAAACGGGCTAACAGAAGACTACTGCAGTCAAAACACAGCGCCGACACAGAAACAGACGATCTATCGCCGACTAGATACATACCAGAAAAGAAGGAAAAAGTCAAGGACACTATAGGCAAGACAAAGGAAAATGAACAAGAACAACAAGAGGAGAAACAATTGCTAGATGAAGAAGACACATACAGCATACCAGACTACTCTCTTTGTAGACACCGACACAAGTGAAAAGAACGAGGATCAAGATGATCCTCTCAGCACAAACGTTTGCTACTAATATCTTGCTCGCCTAAACGTACCCATCATGGATAACAAATTTGCGTGTCAATCTATGTAGTAATTATATCTCATTTATTTGTTTTTACGAAAATTACAATGAATAGTGATTTAATTATTATTACTTTAAACATTTGTGGTATACGTACACAATTACAACACATTATCACACTTATAAACAAACACAAACCAGACTGTATACTACTACAAGAAACAAACATAGGTTCAAAAGCTTTCGCACAACATATCACCACACAGCTAGGCCTCAAAGATTCATGCTTCAGTTTAGGCATACACAAAATTGGGTCAGGAACAGCTATTCTGCAGACTTCAGACAGGTGGGGTATAATTAAACACACACGGATAACCAGGGACGAATCTCCATAATAAAGGTAGAAAACACTATACATGCATACACCATAGTGAACATACATGCACCTTCAAATTACAATCATCAACCAAATTTTTACCAAGAATTAGACACCCTACTTATACAAACATACAGAGGGCAAAATGTTATCCTTGTAAGGGATTTCAATTTTGTACTCTCAGATTTGGATGTAGTAGGGGGAGGCAAAGCAGGAATCAAGACACAGTTAAGGAGAAGTGACAGAAATGGAATACATCAACTGGATATACTACAGAATACCTTAGACACACACAATTTAGCAGACGCTTTCAGATACAAATACCCTAATAACATTGCAACACCACACAAAAATAGGGCTTACAATAGATCAGCCAGACTAGACAGAATATACACACCTTCAACACACCACATAATACACACAAAACACCTACAAGAAACATTACAATACACAGATCACAAAGCAGTACTAGCACATATCACTACAGACACTACAAATGCAAGGCCATCAAAACGATCACCACATTAGAAATTCAACAACACACTACTCCAAAACACAGGTTATGTACAACACATGACACACCTTATTCTAACATACACTAATAGTGCACCAGCCGACAACATAACACAAATTTGGGATCTACTAAAGAATACAATACGATATAGAACACAACAATTAGCATCCATCATACACAAAGACAGACTACAACAAGAACATATCACACAAACAGCAATACAACTCACAGAAACAGACTGACAGGAACGCACTACACCTACACACATTAGAATCACAATTAGAACAACACCAACAATACAAATTCCGTGGTGCACTTCTTCGAACTAAACTTACTACCATATCAGAAGAAAGTCCCAGCAAACAACACCTTGCAGTAGAACAAAACATTCAACGTAACAGACAAATAGGAGCAATAATAGACATGCAAGGGAAAACACAAATAGATGCAACGCATATACTAGAAACATTCCAACAGTACTACAGTGACCTATATACAGCAAAACCAGATAACACACAAACACAAAATAGGTTCTTACAATACACAAAGAAACTATCAGACACAGATAGGGACACACTAGACACAGAGCTTACATTCGCAGACATAACACATGCACTCAATCAAATGCAAAAAGACAAAACACAAGGACCATGTAGAAATCTACCAACACTTCTTCCCTATCCTAGGTAATTTCCTTCTAAAAGTCTGCCAAGAAGCTTTTCCCAAACAAGAATTCCCAAACACTTGCAACATGTCATATATAACACTCACACCTAAAGACAACACAGACAAAACACAGCTGAAAAACTATAGACCCATCTCATTATTAAACACAGACTACAAATTTCTAGAAAAATCACTTGCAAACAAAAAATTTTTTAATTCATGGCATCACTCATACACCAAGACCAACAGTGAAGTATTCAACACAGAAACATACACCAACATACACCAACCAGAAAGACTGTCAATCCTCCCTTTTATCCTTAGACCAGGAGAAGGCCTTGGGCAGAATTTCACACTCATACTTATACAAAACACTAGCACACTGTAAGATATGACAGCACTGTAGACAATGGATAGAAATAGTGTATAAAAATCCTGAAAGTAAGGTATTGGTGAATCATTCACTCACTGCCAGTTTCAGGATCACAAGATCTGTCAGACAAAGGTGTCCACTATCACCAGTCCTATATGTACTCACGCTAGAACCACTCTTATAAGCAATTAGACAGGACACTAACATTAAAGGTACATTTATACAAGGGTCTGGGGAGCGGAAATTAAATGCTTATGCAGATGACATCGCTTTCTTCCCTACAACCAACACTTCCATAACGAACATACTTCACACCTTCAGACAGTTTGGTGAAGGAAGTGGGGCCAAAATAAACATACAGAAGTCTAAAAATAATGGGTCTGGGGAGGTGGAAGAATAAAGCAGATTTCCCCCCGGATCTAACTGTCACAGATAACATGAAAATATATGGGATCACATTTCCATCCGATCCCAGAAAAACGCAAAGAGAAACATGGCAATCACTGACAAAACAAATTATAGACATACTACAAAGGTGCAAATACAAGACAACAACAATTTTTGTAAGAAGCACAATTGTAAACATCTTCATCATTCCTAAAATAATATATTTAGCTACAGCGTTAGACCCCCCCCCCCCCCCCCAAAAAAAAAGACAATCACAGACATAAACAAACACATCAGACAATTTATCTTCAGCAACACAATTCATAGTATACAACACAAAACATTAATACAAGATGAGAAACAAGGAGGACTAGCTTTACAGGACCTACACACAAAAATACAAGCATTATGAATCAACCACATAGGACACATCATCAACCATCCAGATCAACACTCGATAGCATTATGATATATCGCAATTAGATTACACAGGCTTAAGAAAATAGACAAAACAACACCGTACTATTACGGCACACTACCGCAATCTACAGAACATGTATGCAAGCAATACAAGGCAATGAACATTTAACAGAACAGACAACCAAACAGACATACAAATATTTAGTGAAACAACAAGCCCCACCACTACATCTGAGAATCAAAAGATGATACAAATATTATATTAAAGACTATAGCTGTACCTTAACTAACTTACACAACAAACATATCACATCGAAATCCAAGGAAATAACATACAGGATAATTTATAATATGACCCCTACAATCGAGAGAGCAGCACAGACATTCAAGCAAATAGCACCATGCCAATTATGTAGACACAACATTCAAAAAACAGAGGAACATATTTTTTATTTATGCCCAACAATCACAGCCACTAAGACCGCATTACAACAGCTAATAGAAACACACACACGCAAGAAAACAGACATATACAAAGCAATCTTTCTACATACAATAGCTACAACAACAAAAGACAATTACACTAAATTACTCGTAGCATTAGCTGAGTATAGACACATTATATGGTCTAGCCGAAACCCAGCCACCCAAAATCACCACACAGTTGAGTTGAGTTGAGTTAAGAACCGACATCATTGCACTCAGGGCATTCCCATACGTGCTCCGTCCCCTCGTTCAACAGCCAGAGAAGAGTCATACTACTAATCGTTCCCACCGCTATCTGATTAAAAGTTCTCCTGGTCTTCCTTCTCAGTTTTGAGATTCTTCCAGAACCCCTGCCTATCCCCCGCAATCTCATTCTTTCCACATATGAGTTCCTAGTCTGTTCCTCCGCCTTCTCCACCTGGTCCCACAAGTGCACGACCACCTCCCCCTTGTCCATAGACAAAATTCCACCAAGAGGTGCATTCCCTGCTAGCCTATCAGCCCGTTCATTCCCCCGTACACCCACAAGTCCAGGGCAAAATATCCAAACAATTCTCACTATCTGTGACCTCTGAAGCGACGAGAGCCTTTCCACACGAAACATTCCATTCTCCACCTTGCTAAGCATACTCTCTGATTCCGTAATGCATACAACGTGTGTTATAGTAGTTTCTCCTATAGTGTGTTTTTTATTTGTTGCCTCAATATAAAATTCAATATCTCAGTAACCAACTGAGGGAAAATGATGAGATTTAGTATATAACCTTATCATTATGTCCACCCAACAAACCAATTTTTGTTCTGGAGATTTTACAGCAGATTTCAAAGTTAGCTTATATGCGGTATATTAATTACGACTTAGAGATTACGTCCATGATGTTAACAGTATTACAGCTTCACCAAGACACGTCCCGCATTTTTTTAAATTTTCACGTGATTTCCGTTTTAAAACAAACAGCCCGAAGATTCAGTCTACAAAGGGGGGTTCTTTCGTGAAACGTGATTAAATAAATAAACTAGCTGACAAGGCCCGGCTTCTGGCGGGGATCTATCTATCTATCTATCTATCTATCTATCTATCTATCTGTCTGTCTACCTGCCTGCCTGCCGACCGGCCCACCCACCCACCCACCGACTGACCGACCGACCGACCGACAAACCCACCCACCAACCGACCCATCGACCGACCGACCGACACACCGAACGATATCTATCTATCTATCTATCTATCTATCTATCTATCTATCTATCTATCTATCTATCTATCTATCTATCTATCTATCTATTCATCTATCTATCTATCTATCTATTTATCTATCTATCTATCTATCTATCTATCTATCTATCTATCTATCTATCTATTTATCTATCTATCAAATCTGTCTGTCTGTCTGTCTGCCTACCTGCCTGCCTGCCTGCACACCCACCCACCCACACACCCACCGAACCACCGACCGACCGACCCAGACAGCCAGCCAGCCAGCCAGCCATCCACCCACCCACCCACCCACCTACCTTTCTGCCTACCTACCTACCTTTCTGTCTCTCTGTCTTGTCTGTCTTGTCTGCCTGTCTGTCTGTCTGTCTGTCTGTCTGTCTGTCTGTCTGTCTGTCTGTCTGTCTGTCTGTCTGTCTGTCTGTCTGTCTGTCTGTCTGTCTGTCTGTCTGTCTGTCTGTCTGTCTGTCTGTCTGTCTGTCTGTCTGTCTGTCTGTCTGTCTGTCTGTCTGTCTGTCTGTCTGTCTGTCTGTCTGTCTGTCTGTCTGTCTGTCTGTCTGTCTGTCTGTCTGTCTGTCTGTCTGTCTGTCTGTCTGTCTGTCTGTCTGTCTGTCTGTCTGTCTGTCTGTCTGTCTGTCTGTCTGTCTGTCTGTCTGTCTGTCTGTCTGTCTGTCTGTCTGTCTGTCTGTCTGTCTGTCTGTCTGTCTGTCTGTCTGTCTGTCTGTCTGTCTGTCTGTCTGTCTGTCTGTCTGTCTGTCTGTCTGTCTGTCTGTCTGTCTGTCTGTCTGTCTGTCTGTCTGTCTGTCTGTCTGTCTGTCTGTCTGTCTGTCTGTCTGTCTGTCTGTCTGTCTGTCTGTCTGTCTGTCTGTCTGTCTGTCTGTCTGTCTGTCTGTCTGTCTGTCTGTCTGTCTGTCTGTCTGTCTGTCTGTCTGTCTGTCTGTCTGTCTGTCTGTCTGTCTGTCTGTCTGTCTGTCTGTCTGTCTGTCTGTCTGTCTGTCTGTCTGTCTGTCTGTCTGTCTGTCTGTCTGTCTGTCTGTCTGTCTGTCTGTCTGTCTGTCTGTCTGTCTGTCTGTCTGTCTGTCTGTCTGTCTGTCTGTCTGTCTGTCTGTCTGTCTGTCTGTCTGTCTGTCTGTCTGTCTGTCTGTCTGTCTGTCTGTCTGTCTGTCTGTCTGTCTGTCTGTCTGTCTGTCTGTCTGTCTGTCTGTCTGTCTGTCTGTCTGTCTGTCTGTCTGTCTGTCTGTCTGTCTGTCTGTCTGTCTGTCTGTCTGTCTGTCTGTCTGTCTGTCTGTCTGTCTGTCTGTCTGTCTGTCTGTCTGTCTGTCTGTCTGTCTGTCTGTCTGTCTGTCTGTCTGTCTGTCTGTCTGTCTGTCTGTCTGTCTGTCTGTCTGTCTGTCTGTCTGTCTGTCTGTCTGTCTGTCTGTCTGTCTGTCTGTCTGTCTGTCTGTCTGTCTGTCTGTCTGTCTGTCTGTCTGTCTGTCTGTCTGTCTGTCTGTCTGTCTGTCTGTCTGTCTGTCTGTCTGTCTGTCTGTCTGTCTGTCTGTCTGTCTGTCTGTCTGTCTGTCTGTCTGTCTGTCTGTCTGTCTGTCTGTCTGTCTGTCTGTCTGTCTGTCTGTCTGTCTGTCTGTCTGTCTGTCTGTCTGTCTGTCTGTCTGTCTGTCTGTCTGTCTGTCTGTCTGTCTGTCTGTCTGTCTGTCTGTCTGTCTGTCTGTCTGTCTGTCTGTCTGTCTGTCTGTCTGTCTGTCTGTCTGTCTGTCTGTCTGTCTGTCTGTCTGTCTGTCTGTCTGTCTGTCTGTCTGTCTGTCTGTCTGTCTGTCTGTCTGTCTGTCTGTCTGTCTGTCTGTCTGTCTGTCTGTCTGTCTGTCTGTCTGTCTGTCTGTCTGTCTGTCTGTCTGTCTGTCTGTCTGTCTGTCTGTCTGTCTGTCTGTCTGTCTGTCTGTCTGTCTGTCTGTCTGTCTGTCTGTCTGTCTGTCTGTCTGTCTGTCTGTCTGTCTGTCTGTCTGTCTGTCTGTCTGTCTGTCTGTCTGTCTGTCTGTCTGTCTGTCTGTCTGTCTGTCTGTCTGTCTGTCTGTCTGTCTGTCTGTCTGTCTGTCTGTCTGTCTGTCTGTCTGTCTGTCTGTCTGTCTGTCTGTCTGTCTGTCTGTCTGTCTGTCTGTCTGTCTGTCTGTCTGTCTGTCTGTCTGTCTGTCTGTCTGTCTGTCTGTCTGTCTGTCTGTCTGTCTGTCTGTCTGTCTGTCTGTCTGTCTGTCTGTCTGTCTGTCTGTCTGTCTGTCTGTCTGTCTGTCTGTCTGTCTGTCTGTCTGTCTGTCTGTCTGTCTGTCTGTCTGTCTGTCTGTCTGTCTGTCTGTCTGTCTGTCTGTCTGTCTGTCTGTCTGTCTGTCTGTCTGTCTGTCTGTCTGTCTGTCTGTCTGTCTGTCTGTCTGTCTGTCTGTCTGTCTGTCTGTCTGTCTGTCTGTCTGTCTGTCTGTCTGTCTGTCTGTCTGTCTGTCTGTCTGTCTGTCTGTCTGTCTGTCTGTCTGTCTGTCTGTCTGTCTGTCTGTCTGTCTGTCTGTCTGTCTGTCTGTCTGTCTGTCTGTCTGTCTGTCTGTCTGTCTGTCTGTCTGTCTGTCTGTCTGTCTGTCTGTCTGTCTGTCTGTCTGTCTGTCTGTCTGTCTGTCTGTCTGTCTGTCTGTCTGTCTGTCTGTCTGTCTGTCTGTCTGTCTGTCTGTCTGTCTGTCTGTCTGTCTGTCTGTCTGTCTGTCTGTCTGTCTGTCTGTCTGTCTGTCTGTCTGTCTGTCTGTCTGTCTGTCTGTCTGTCTGTCTGTCTGTCTGTCTGTCTGTCTGTCTGTCTGTCTGTCTGTCTGTCTGTCTGTCTGTCTGTCTGTCTGTCTGTCTGTCTGTCTGTCTGTCTGTCTGTCTGTCTGTCTGTCTGTCTGTCTGTCTGTCTGTCTGTCTGTCTGTCTGTCTGTCTGTCTGTCTGTCTGTCTGTCTGTCTGTCTGTCTGTCTGTCTGTCTGTCTGTCTGTCTGTCTGTCTGTCTGTCTGTCTGTCTGTCTGTCTGTCTGTCTGTCTGTCTGTCTGTCTGTCTGTCTGTCTGTCTGTCTGTCTGTCTGTCTGTCTGTCTGTCTGTCTGTCTGTCTGTCTGTCTGTCTGTCTGTCTGTCTGTCTGTCTGTCTGTCTGTCTGTCTGTCTGTCTGTCTGTCTGTCTGTCTGTCTGTCTGTCTGTCTGTCTGTCTGTCTGTCTGTCTGTCTGTCTGTCTGTCTGTCTGTCTGTCTGTCTGTCTGTCTGTCTGTCTGTCTGTCTGTCTGTCTGTCTGTCTGTCTGTCTGTCTGTCTGTCTGTCTGTCTGTCTGTCTGTCTGTCTGTCTGTCTGTCTGTCTGTCTGTCTGTCTGTCTGTCTGTCTGTCTGTCTGTCTGTCTGTCTGTCTGTCTGTCTGTCTGTCTGTCTGTCTGTCTGTCTGTCTGTCTGTCTGTCTGTCTGTCTGTCTGTCTGTCTGTCTGTCTGTCTGTCTGTCTGTCTGTCTGTCTGTCTGTCTGTCTGTCTGTCTGTCTGTCTGTCTGTCTGTCTGTCTGTCTGTCTGTCTGTCTGTCTGTCTGTCTGTCTGTCTGTCTGTCTGTCTGTCTGTCTGTCTGTCTGTCTGTCTGTCTGTCTGTCTGTCTGTCTGTCTGTCTGTCTGTCTGTCTGTCTGTCTGTCTGTCTGTCTGTCTGTCTGTCTGTCTGTCTGTCTGTCTGTCTGTCTGTCTGTCTGTCTGTCTGTCTGTCTGTCTGTCTGTCTGTCTGTCTGTCTGTCTGTCTGTCTGTCTGTCTGTCTGTCTGTCTGTCTGTCTGTCTGTCTGTCTGTCTGTCTGTCTGTCTGTCTGTCTGTCTGTCTGTCTGTCTGTCTGTCTGTCTGTCTGTCTGTCTGTCTGTCTGTCTGTCTGTCTGTCTGTCTGTCTGTCTGTCTGTCTGTCTGTCTGTCTGTCTGTCTGTCTGTCTGTCTGTCTGTCTGTCTGTCTGTCTGTCTGTCTGTCTGTCTGTCTGTCTGTCTGTCTGTCTGTCTGTCTGTCTGTCTGTCTGTCTGTCTGTCTGTCTGTCTGTCTGTCTGTCTGTCTGTCTGTCTGTCTGTCTGTCTGTCTGTCTGTCTGTCTGTCTGTCTGTCTGTCTGTCTGTCTGTCTGTCTGTCTGTCTGTCTGTCTGTCTGTCTGTCTGTCTGTCTGTCTGTCTGTCTGTCTGTCTGTCTGTCTGTCTGTCTGTCTGTCTGTCTGTCTGTCTGTCTGTCTGTCTGTCTGTCTGTCTGTCTGTCTGTCTGTCTGTCTGTCTGTCTGTCTGTCTGTCTGTCTGTCTGTCTGTCTGTCTGTCTGTCTGTCTGTCTGTCTGTCTGTCTGTCTGTCTGTCTGTCTGTCTGTCTGTCTGTCTGTCTGTCTGTCTGTCTGTCTGTCTGTCTGTCTGTCTGTCTGTCTGTCTGTCTGTCTGTCTGTCTGTCTGTCTGTCTGTCTGTCTGTCTGTCTGTCTGTCTGTCTGTCTGTCTGTCTGTCTGTCTGTCTGTCTGTCTGTCTGTCTGTCTGTCTGTCTGTCTGTCTGTCTGTCTGTCTGTCTGTCTGTCTGTCTGTCTGTCTGTCTGTCTGTCTGTCTGTCTGTCTGTCTGTCTGTCTGTCTGTCTGTCTGTCTGTCTGTCTGTCTGTCTGTCTGTCTGTCTGTCTGTCTGTCTGTCTGTCTGTCTGTCTGTCTGTCTGTCTGTCTGTCTGTCTGTCTGTCTGTCTGTCTGTCTGTCTGTCTGTCTGTCTGTCTGTCTGTCTGTCTGTCTGTCTGTCTGTCTGTCTGTCTGTCTGTCTGTCTGTCTGTCTGTCTGTCTGTCTGTCTGTCTGTCTGTCTGTCTGTCTGTCTGTCTGTCTGTCTGTCTGTCTGTCTGTCTGTCTGTCTGTCTGTCTGTCTGTCTGTCTGTCTGTCTGTCTGTCTGTCTGTCTGTCTGTCTGTCTGTCTGTCTGTCTGTCTGTCTGTCTGTCTGTCTGTCTGTCTGTCTGTCTGTCTGTCTGTCTGTCTGTCTGTCTGTCTGTCTGTCTGTCTGTCTGTCTGTCTGTCTGTCTGTCTGTCTGTCTGTCTGTCTGTCTGTCTGTCTGTCTGTCTGTCTGTCTGTCTGTCTGTCTGTCTGTCTGTCTGTCTGTCTGTCTGTCTGTCTGTCTGTCTGTCTGTCTGTCTGTCTGTCTGTCTGTCTGTCTGTCTGTCTGTCTGTCTGTCTGTCTGTCTGTCTGTCTGTCTGTCTGTCTGTCTGTCTGTCTGTCTGTCTGTCTGTCTGTCTGTCTGTCTGTCTGTCTGTCTGTCTGTCTGTCTGTCTGTCTGTCTGTCTGTCTGTCTGTCTGTCTGTCTGTCTGTCTGTCTGTCTGTCTGTCTGTCTGTCTGTCTGTCTGTCTGTCTGTCTGTCTGTCTGTCTGTCTGTCTGTCTGTCTGTCTGTCTGTCTGTCTGTCTGTCTGTCTGTCTGTCTGTCTGTCTGTCTGTCTGTCTGTCTGTCTGTCTGTCTGTCTGTCTGTCTGTCTGTCTGTCTGTCTGTCTGTCTGTCTGTCTGTCTGTCTGTCTGTCTGTCTGTCTGTCTGTCTGTCTGTCTGTCTGTCTGTCTGTCTGTCTGTCTGTCTGTCTGTCTGTCTGTCTGTCTGTCTGTCTGTCTGTCTGTCTGTCTGTCTGTCTGTCTGTCTGTCTGTCTGTCTGTCTGTCTGTCTGTCTGTCTGTCTGTCTGTCTGTCTGTCTGTCTGTCTGTCTGTCTGTCTGTCTGTCTGTCTGTCTGTCTGTCTGTCTGTCTGTCTGTCTGTCTGTCTGTCTGTCTGTCTGTCTGTCTGTCTGTCTGTCTGTCTGTCTGTCTGTCTGTCTGTCTGTCTGTCTGTCTGTCTGTCTGTCTGTCTGTCTGTCTGTCTGTCTGTCTGTCTGTCTGTCTGTCTGTCTGTCTGTCTGTCTGTCTGTCTGTCTGTCTGTCTGTCTGTCTGTCTGTCTGTCTGTCTGTCTGTCTGTCTGTCTGTCTGTCTGTCTGTCTGTCTGTCTGTCTGTCTGTCTGTCTGTCTGTCTGTCTGTCTGTCTGTCTGTCTGTCTGTCTGTCTGTCTGTCTGTCTGTCTGTCTGTCTGTCTGTCTGTCTGTCTGTCTGTCTGTCTGTCTGTCTGTCTGTCTGTCTGTCTGTCTGTCTGTCTGTCTGTCTGTCTGTCTGTCTGTCTGTCTGTCTGTCTGTCTGTCTTGTCTGTCTTGTCTGTCTGTCTGTCTGTCTGTCTGTCTGTCTGTCTGTCTGTCTGTCTGTCTGTCTGTCTGTCTGTCTGTCTGTCTGTCTGTCTGTCTGTCTGTCTGTCTTGTCTGTCTGTCTGTCTGTCTGTCTGTCTGTCTGTCTGTCTGTCTGTCTGTCTGTCTGTCTGTCTGCCTGTCTGTCTGTCTGTCTGTCTGTCTGTCTGTCTGTCTGTCTGTCTGTCTGTCTGTCTGTCTGTCTGTCTGTCTGTCTGTCTGTCTGTCTGTCTTGTCTGTCTGTCTGTCTGTCTGTCTGTCTGTCTGTCTTGTCTGTCTTGTCTGTCTTGTCTGTCTTGTCTGTCTTGTCTGTCTGTCTGTCTGTCTGTCTGTCTGTCTGTCCGCGCTATTAAATATTGATAAAATTTACTTGAAAAAAACGTCAGGACCATGTGTTGAAAGAGGAAGAGGACTATTGGAGAAAGGATGGATTGAATTTTATGCAATCGAGAGCAACCTGCTGGAATCGTCCGACACAGATATAGGTCTGAGCAGATCGCAGACCTTAATCTACTTACACACTTACTGGGATATTTTGCTCCAACTATTCAGACGAATTGCAGGCCCTAAACATTACAGCATCAGCATCAGCTGAAGAAACAAGAAGGAAATGAAAAATAAGGTAAGAAATATATTCCTTCTACTTTCCTGTTAATTTACAAATTATTTACCACATGCCTCTGTAAATTCTCTGTCTTTACTAATATTACACATTGCACCCCTCTCGGGAATCTCCGTGGTGAAGTGGTCAAGCCGTCTGACTCGGGCTCCGAAGGTTGTATGTTCGATTCCGGGCCGCGTCCTTCATTTCACGAGTGCATTTTTTCGGAGACTCCCGAGGGTCGTCGCTGGAACTACGGAGTTCGTGCTTTGTGCGACGCTTTCCGCGCTGCGGAAAGAAGCTGAGCCATATGGGATAAAAATCCGGTGCTATGCAGCCCACCCTGTCGATTTTAAGCTAGTTCTTTCAATACAACCACTCCCATACGAATCCAGATACGCCTATGTGTGTCATCAGAATTGACAGGTCTCCCATTACCGTAAAAATAACTTTGTTAACGAGAAATCACTAGTTGTTCAGCAAAACATCAAAGGAATGTCGCCGCTTTCAATGATTTAAGTTGTTTTTGGACCTATCAAAGACATATTCCTTTGGTGGGGGTAAATATAAGACGGCTGGTAAAAATTTCATAACGATGCAACAGACAGTTTTCAAAATAATTGATCGTGAATGAAGGCAAACAAATGTGGACATACTATAGCCACCGGAATGCCGCTGTTACTGCCTCCACCTCCATTCTCATGCTGGAGGTCGTAGTCTCATATGCCAGACTCTCCTTTTTCAAGACTCGCCCATTAGCCTTTGCAATAAAGCCCCAGCCACTACGTCTGTTTCTCACCACTAACCCATAGGTGTAGATGACTATGTCACCTTGATGTATGTTGCTCTGGATCAGCTGTTGCACTTCAAACTCATTGCGGCCCGCTGCCCATTCTCTGCACTCCCGACCCAGTGTTATTATTACATTGTGCCAGTCCGTCATGTCTTTTGGAACTTCAACCCACTCTCTTTCACGATTGATGGTCTCTAAATTACAGAGATTACTCTAGATTACCTGACTTATAGAAAGTTCTACCTGTGTCATCCAGGACCTGCCTCGTCTTAGTCTATTACCGTTAACCATATCCATTGCTGCTTGCAGCGGGTGATCCCTGTCTGCGGCAACTCTCAGGTACCATTTGGCCTGAAGGACCTTATGCCTATCCGTGTAGCGCCAGGATATGCCTCATGCATATAATTGGTGTGTCCTTTGTGCACCCCAGGATTAACCTCATGGCAGCATTCTGTATGCGCTCCAACCTTTCTAGCTGGCTCTTTGATACTGTCTGCAGCCCCAAACCATACTTAATGACAGAAATTATTAACTGCTGAAAGAGCCTGTACAGCATACTCTGATCTACCCCCGGTTGCTGCCATAGACCTCAATGCATTAAGTCCCCTACCAGACTTCACCACCAAATCCTCCACATGATCCTTAAAAGACAAACACCTGTCAAAGGTGATACCCAAGTACTTCAATATAGTAGTAGGCCTCTTTCAGTCCTGAAGGACTATAGAGTTGTGCCGCTTGTGAGGTGCCTGACAGCACCGCTGGTGACTGTATATTCCATTGCGAGAGTGACAATCCCTGTCACAGTTGTTTCCGCATCTGTAAGACGAGGCAAGTTCCACAGTAAGTGACTGCGTTTTAAGCCTGTGCCGCCTATCCTCAGTTTGTTGGATCAGATTTCGCTCAGAGAGCACCAGTCCGTTTCGTACATCTCTTCTCCAGGAACATCTGTCTGTTGCAACTCTTTCCCACATGTCTGGATTTATTCCAAGGGTTTTCATATCTTGTTTACACACATCTCTATATCGCATTTGGGGTCTTTCAGTTGGCCTCTTTCCTGTGGCTAGTTTTCCATATAGGAGATCTTTGGGAATACGTTCATCCTCCATTCGAGATACGTGGCCCAGCCACCGGAGGCGTCTCTGCTTGAGGAGGGCACTTTATTAATATCTGCTCTTTCAAGCACATGTTTGTTTGTTATGTGGTCTTTCCATGTTATGCCCAGGAAACGTCTCAGACGTCTCACGTGGAAGGAATTCAACTTCCTTTCCTGTCTTGAGTACACGGTCCAGGATTCAGACCCATAGAGTAGTGTGCTAACAACACAAGCTTTATATACTTGAGTTTGTGTACGCTCTGTTAGCCTATTATTCTCCCAAACTCTTTTAGCTAGCCTGGAAAATGTTGTGGCTGCGTTTCCAATGCGTCTGTCGATTTCTGTCTCTAATGAAAGATTATCTGATATTGTCGACCCCAAATACACAAACTCGTGGACGACCTTCAATTCGTAATTAGAAATGTTGATTGACGGAGGCGCACCAGCATCTTGTTCCATCACCTGTGTTTTATTTAGGCTAATGGAGAGCCCAAAGTCACTGCAGGCGGCTGCAAAACGATCTATGAGCCTTTGGAGATCTTCTGCTGTATGAGTAGTCAGTGCTGCATCATCTGCAAAAAGTAGTTCTCTTACGCATCTTGATCTTATTTTGGTCTTTGCCTTGAGTCTAGATGGGTTAAAAAGTTTGCCATCAGATCTTGTGTGGAGGTATATGCCTTCAGTGGCAGTCCCAAATGCCTGCCTTAAGAGAACGGCGAAGAAGATACCAAAGAGTGTAGGAGCAAGCACGCAGCCCTGCTTTACTCCGCTGCTGATGCTGAATGACTGGGATGTTGAGCCGTCAAATAAAATGGTCCCCTGCATGTTTTCGTGAAATGATTTCACGAGACTAAGAAGGGTGGGTGGATATCCAACCTTTTTAAGGACCTTAAAAAGGCCGCTTCTGCTCACAAGGTCAAATGCCTTTGTGAGGTCGATTAAGACAATATATAATGGCTTCCTCTGTTCTCTGCACTTCTCTTGGAGCTGCCGGAGTGAGAAAATCATATCGATGGTGGGACTAAATCCGCACTGCGATTCGGGGTAGATTCTTTCAGAAATAATGTGTAATATTTTAAGGATTACTCTGGCAAAAATCTTGAGCGTAATGCTGAGTAGGGAAATGCCGCGATAGTTGTTGCAGTCGCTTCTGTCGCCATTGTTTTTATAAAGGGTAACGATGTTTGCGTCTTTCATATCTTGTGGTACTGATTTTTCTTGCCAGCAGAGCTGAAATATTGCATACAGTTCTGGGATGATTGTTTCTTTGCTACATTTCAAAATTTCAGGTGGAATACTATCTTTTCCAGGTGCCTTGCCGGATTTGAGAGAGTCTAGTGCTACGCTGATTTCTGTGAGGCATAGTTCGTTATCCAGGGCATGCATGGTAGACTGTTGATCGATGGCTTCCAGGGCTTCCTAACTGACAGTGTTATCCACTGAGTATAGCTCTGAGTAGTGTTCTACCCAGCGATCCATTTGTTTCGCTCGATCTTTTATGATTACCCCCTCAGTTGATCGTAAAGGGGCCATCTTATTCTTTGGTGGACCGACAGCTTGCTTGATGCCCTCGTACATTCCTCTTATATTTCCAGTGTCTGCACAAGTTTGAATTTGAGCAGAAAGCTGTAGCCAGTACCTGTTCGCACATCTTCTTGCCATCTGTTGTACTTTATTTCTGGCCGTTCGCAATGCCTGCAGTGTTTTCTCTGAAGATGATGTTTTATACATTGAGAATGCATGTCTCTTTATCTCCAGGACTGGGAGCATCTCTTCAGAGTGTGCTTCAAACCAGTCGGTTGACTTAGTTTGCTTCTTGCCAAATGTTGATAGTGCTGTATTGTAGATGGTGTCGCGAAAATGACTCCATCTCTCGGTCTAATTTCCGTTTGTGGGGCCAGGCAGAGTATCCGCTAGAGCCTGCATGAATTTGTTGACCTTCTCTTTATTTTGGGTGCCGCTGGTGTCAATGCGTGGTCTTCCTTCTGTTCTGCTTCTGTAGATTCTCTTGGGCTTTATCTTCACCTTGCTGGAGACGAGTGAATGGTCGGTGTCGCAGTCAGCACTATGATAGCTGCGAGTCAGCCGTACATTGCGGAGGTGGCTGCGTTTAGTGAGCACCAGGTCGAGTTAGTGCCAGTTCTTTGATCTGGGGTGCCTCCATGACACCTTGTATTGAGGTTTCGTGTCAAAGAAGGTGTTGGTCACGCACAGATTATGGTGGCTGCAGAATTCCAAGAGACGTTGTCCATTGTCATTGATCTTCCAAACGCCAAACTGTCCTAGACACGAAGGCCTAGATTTATGGTCGGAGCTAACTCTGGCATTGAAATCCCGCAGGATAAAAAGATGTTGTTTCTCTGGTGTTTCACTGACTTCTTTGCTAAGGTCGTCATAGAACTTATCCTTAGATTCTGATGCTGCAGTTAGTGTTGGGGCGTAAATGCTTATAATACTAACTGGGCCTGCATCTGTCTGGAGTTGGATCTTCAGTATTCTTTCAGTGCCATCACTTGGTGGTATGATGGAATTAAGCAGCTTATTTCTGATAGCGAAACCAACTCCATGCTCCCTGGTCTCTCCGCACGGCTTGCCATGCCAGTAGAAAGTGAAGTCCCTCTCCTTGATGCTTCCAGATTCTTGGAGTCTGGTCTTTTGCAGGGCGACAATGTCTATCCCCAGTCTTAGTAGTTCGTTGTTTATCACTGCAGTTTTGCGGGCATCCACAATCTCGTTTAGATCGTCTGAGATGCCAGGGGTCATGGTTCTTACGTTCCATGTTCCTAACCTTAGGGCCGGTTTTTTTTTTTTTTCTTGTTGCTAGGTGTATAGATTGCGGTCCATGTGTCAGGATTTTTCCCCTAAGCTCCATACACCCTCAGGAGCAGATGAACCGTGGCGAGACAACATCTTATTGACTGGGGGATGCCCAGTTTAGGCGGGCGGTAGCTGTCAAGTGAGATACGATGATCTCTCCCACCGTCGGAAGTAGCCCCTGCGCCTTGCTCTACGCCAATCGAGCATTAAGACTTAAAACCGGCAAATGCTGCTTCCCGTGTTGTGTCACCGCTTTACGCGGTGCTGAAGTGACCTCTTCAGGGCACAAGCCTGGGCAATGGAAATTGGAGAACCAGCAGTTTCCCAGTAGCAAGTTCCCCCTCTTCACGTCGCCGATGTTGACCATGGGAAAGGCAGTAGCCAATGCAACTTAGCATCGGTGCCGTCGCAGGAGTTGCCAGAACTTTCGACTAAGAGGTCATCCATTCAATATAGTATCTGGGACGTCTGCATTGACGATCCAGTTATCCAAGGAGTACCACACAAGCGATGCCTTGTCTGGGTTTATAATGGCCCCTGCGTCTTTGCACCACTCCGCCACCCTGTTTAATGCTACCTGTAAGTCTTTCGCGAAACTGGCCCTGTCTCTGCCCTGTCTGTACACCAGCACATCATCTGCAAATGTCAAGATTCTACCCACACCTGGTGTCTCAATAGCTGCAATTTTGCTGGTGTAGACATTAAAGATCACCGGGTACAAGGCAGATCCCTGCGGCAAACCAGGTGTAATAGTACAGGGGTCAGAAGTCCAGGAACGCATGCGCAATGCAACCTTACGCTCATAAAGGACTGCCGCAACCCATCTAACAAGGCAAGGGCAGACCTCCATGTCCAACAGTGTGTGTATTAACCGATCATATCTAACCCTGTTATACGCATCCTCCAGGTCAAGAGCTACCGCCACTGTCTCCTGTTTATCCTGGAAGCCTTCGTAGACATCAAATGCAAAAGTTGCAGCATTGGCCCAGGTGTCCTTTCCCGGCCGGTAACTCCCGAGTCCTTGGGGAAGCAGATTCCAACTTTCCAAATGTTGCTGGAGCCTGTTTGCTACCATCTTTTCGAGGACTTTGCTATACGTGTTTTGCAGGGTTATGATTCGGTATCCATTAAGTCTGGAGTGATCCTTACCTGGCTTTGGGAGTGGGACCAGGTAGCTATGCAGCCAATCGTGGGGTATTTCCGCCGTATTGATGCTTAGGTTGAAACAAAGAGCCATCTCCTCCAAGTCCCCATCATTCATGTTCCTCATATGGGAGTACCTCACCCAATCCGGACCTGGCGCTGTGTCTTTAGCCCGCTTCAGTACCTGACTAATGTCCTTCACTTTAATCTCACAGCCCTCTTTCCTAGTGACCCGTGACAAGGCTTCTCTGACGTTATCTCTAATAGCCCTATCTTGCTGATCCGTCTGTTTTAAAAATCGAGCAAGAAAAAACCTCCCCTTTGTCCTGGTCAGTTGTCATAGGTCGGTTGTTATCATCATAAACGGTGCCATGTGTACCAGGCATCACCTGTCTCTTCATCTGCCGATCAGCCTCCAGAATTCTCCCAATGTCACATCACCACACAATACACTCACACATACTAGCACACATTTTTCAACAGACAGTTTCCCAGCTATTCCCAAATTAAGTAACATGCCACTCCCATCAATTTCACACTTCATACTATACAAGTTAAACACATAATTTCACTGATATTTCTAAATCCCTAATGTACCACTAAACTCAATCAACTATTATTAGTAATTATTGTCAGTAATTATGTTGCACCATCTTTCGTTCAAACACATATCGGAGGAAAACAGGGCCAAATAATTAATCTTCACAAACCCCACAAGGAGGGAATAGACATGTTCCTTCTTTGTTAACGGTGTCTACACCGCGGACAGCTTACCGGAAGGGGCGGGGGGGGGGGGGGAGGGGGACCTTTGTGAGCCAGTGTTCTTTGTCAATCGAGGTTGACCTTTGCCTAGGCAGGCACAGGTGAAGCCTGTATACTGACCTCGGTCTCCTAGCCTAGCTAACGGCCCAAATAAATTCTTTGTACCTGCAAACAGCTAGAGCCAAATGTGTAGCTAATTTCATACTGCTCTCTTCTCTCTCTCTCTCTCTCTCTCTCTCTCTCTCTCTCTCTCTCTCTCTCTCTCTCTCTCTCTATCTCTCTCTCTATCTATCTCTCTCTCTATCTCTCTCTCTATCTCTCTCTATCTCTCTCTCTATCTATCTATCTCTCTATCTCTCTATCTCTATCTCTCTCTCCTTCTCTCTCTCTCCTTCTCTGTCTGTCTGTCTGTCTGTCTGTCTGTCTGTCTGTCTCTCTCTCTCTCTCTCTCTCTCTCTCTCTCTCTCTCTCTCCTCTCTCTCTCCTTCTCTCTCTCTCTCTCTCTCTCTCTCTCTCCTTCTCTCTCTCTCCTTCTCTGTCTGTCTGTCTGTCTGTCTGTCTGTCTGTCTGTCTCTCTCTCTCTCTCTCTCTCTCTCTCTCTCTCTCTCTCTCTCTCTCTCTCTCTCTCTCTCTCTCCTTCTCTGTATCTCGCGCACGCGCTCAAATCATATCAAATCAACTTTATTTTCAAATCAACTCAAGCAACGCGATGCTTGCTGCGTGGTCTAATTTTGGGAAAAAAATTTTCCCAAAATTTGTAGATACACACAAAAGTAGCACTTTCAGGAAACAAAAGTGATTCAGCAATAATGTTGACACATAAGTGCCAATGAGAATACCTAATGTGTGAAAGGTTTTTCTATTAAATGGTTTGGTTTGCATGGGAGCGAATGATTACTCAACCATCATCGTCAACAAGTCATATGTATGTAGTTACACCATGCCAAGACTATCATGTTGTCACACGTATATGAATGTATATGCTGTACTCGCTAATATAAAAAGACTCTGTTTTTTGTATGTAATAAACGTTTACAAAAAAAAAAAACATATTCCGTGCATCAAAAAAAAAAAAAAAAACATGTTTTCGCCTTTTGGCTAAGATCAGGTGTATTGCAACTATTGCTAGCTTCTCAGTAGTATACCTGGTCTGGTCGGGGGCCGGGATGATCCTTCTCGGTCCTTTGGCTAGGATCAGACGCATTTGCTGCTCCCCCCCCCCACCCCCCAGTAGTGCGCCTGGTCTGGTCGGGGGCTGGGATGATAAAGATAAAATAAACAATCATCACACTCCTTCACCTTTGATGTGGGCCTGATGGACCACTGTGGGCAATAGCTCACAGTGAGACTAAGGGTCCACACAAAAAAGGGGGAGGCGGGGGAACCAGCTTGCCTGGGGTATCCGCCAACCCCCCCCCCCCCCCTCCCCCACCCCCCCCCCCCCCCCCCCAATAAAAAAAAAAGGGAAAACCATTTTTTTACTGGCCTCCTAGTGCCACACACGATTTAAAGAAAATTAACCACACCTATCACAAATTTTGATAACATTAACAAAGAAATGAGAAGACTGAATATTAACATGTTAGGTATATGTGAGACCAGAGGGCATTATTATAGAAAACAGAAATGTCACCATAAAGACAATATTTCGCTTAATGAAAATGTATGTGTATTCTGTTCTTCTGTTCTCTTCTGAGTCTTCACACCTGTTCTCTTCGCTTAATGAGTAATGAAATGTAAGAGGTAGCGGAATTGTGAGAGTATGGTGTTACCAGCTGTCGGAAAAGGGGGGGGGGGGGGGGGGGGGCGATTAAGATTATTTCAAGATCGCGTTAATACAAGAACCGATTATTTGAAATTGTACTTTACAGTTCTGTGCTTCTCGCTCATCTGAAATTTGTTTTATAACGTAAGTAGACCCGCAAATCACGTTTTATGTAGACGTCTAGACTTGTTCTAGTATGTGTTATTAAATGTAGCTTCCATTTTTACGTATACTATGCAGGGGCGCGGGGGGGGGGGGGATTTTAGGGAGGAAATACGAACGCGGGGGAATGACATTCTGATCATAGGTGGATGGGGTGCATGGGCCAAAAAAGGAATGTTCCGAATACGTGCATACTTCAGAACCAGTGCTAAACAACAACAACAACAACAACAACAACAACAACAACAACAACAACAACAAGGTCCACTACATAATGAAATTAAGAAAAATAATGACAGCAGGTTAAAAAGAGGACATTATTCAACGGGTTTGTTCTCTTAAGGACACGGAACCTGGTGCAGAATGGATACAAGTGCCAGCAGAGTGCGGTACGGCCTGTTCATTATGAATCGGTATGGACAGTTGGTGGAGACCATCAGATCAGGTAACTGTGGAGGCAGAAGTTCAGGCTTGATATTTAAAATGTTGTTGTAGTCATCAACAAACATGGGTCTGTTTTTCGACACGTATAATAAGGGGAGTCTCCGTGTCGAAGTGCTCAAGCCGTCTGCCTTGGGCTCCGAAGGTTGTGGTTTCGATTCCGGTTCGCATCCTTCGGTTCACGAGTGTATTTTTTCGGAGGCTCCTGAGGGTCTTCGCTGGAGGTACGGAGTTCGTGCTTTGTGCGACGTGTTCCGCGCTGCGGAAAGAGACTGAGCCATATGGGATAATCCCCTGTGCAAGGGTGTCCAACCTGTCGACTTTTAAGCGAATTTCTCCTATAGTAATACATTTTTATAAGTCGCTTAAAAGTCGACACGGTCGACTTCATTGCACCGGGTTTTTATCCCATATGGCTGTCTCTTTCCGCAGCGCGGAAAGCGTCGCACAAAGCACGAACTCCGTAGCTCTTATAATAGTAAATCATACAATTCAACTGGCATGCGTTTCCCTAGTTGCTTAGGGCATATTTAAAATATCATAATAACATGATTGATAGTAATGCCTTGATTAATCACTTTTTTGTTTTGTTTTCGCATATCCTTTACAGGACATCGCTGTCAACATCAGCATCTTTCAGCTGATTGTTGATTTCTTGGCAAGATTACGCTCAGTAGTTTGCCATTGCTTTCTGAGCGACCGGCTCACATACCCCGTAAGTTACCGACGCGGAGAGAACAGCTACCAATTCTCGCGCAACGTCACGTTACTTACGAGATTATACGAGATTACGGAGAAAGTCGTGTAACCTCTAGACCAGAGAGACCGGCGATTGATCACTACACTTATTAATAATTATGTTCAAGCATTCTGCGGAATTAGCAGATTTTTTTTTTAACGTTGCATATCCCTTACAGGACGTTGCAGTAAACATCAGCATTTTACTGTCGTTGTTGATGTCTTGGCAAGTTTTTACGTTCAGTAGTTTGCCATTGCTTTCTGAATGACCGGCTCCCATACCAACACGTTAAAACCAGCGCGACACTATCTGCAATTACCAGATAGCTAAATTAAAATCACCTAGAAAAGCAATAAGTAGGGGACATAATCATCTAATAATATTGCAAGGGATATTACTAAAATCTTAAATATTAAATCATATACCAGTTATAATATTATTACCAATCTTACAAATCTCTGATGTATACTATTGTAAATGAAAATAATAAATTGAAAGTCAGACATTATAAAGTAAGGGAAAAATCTTTTAGAATTCTTATATAACAATTTCTGAATCTTTATATATTTACATTTTATAATCAACGTTGTAGTTCTACATTAATGTTTGAATTTTTAATCGTATACTTTCAATGTAGGAACTTCCAACATTTTACGTATCCCCCTCTGTGGGGAAATCATTTTTTTACTGGCCTCCTAGGGCCACACATAATAACAGATGATCACTTCTCGGCCCTTTCGCTAAGATCAAAGTGTAGTATTCTGCGCTTGATCTTGCCAGGGCCAGGCATGATCACCCGACACGCGGGGACCTAATGGGGCGTTCTGGCCCCTCTGGGAACTGTGAGCCCTACTAAAAAAAATACAATAATAATAACAGATGATGGCAGAAGTTAGGTAGAAATCAAACCGAGAATAGGAATAGCCAAAAATGCTTTCAACAGCATGCAATCAGTATTAACATCTAGAGAGATTAACAGCGCATTAAATATGAGAATTGTCAAATGCTACGTATATTCAACGCTACTGTATGGCGCGGAAGCCTGGACATTGAACAAGCAACTAGAAAGTCGCATAGAAGCCCTGGAGATGTGGATATACAGACGAATATGTTGTATTTCATGGAAACAAAAACAATCAAATACAGAGGTCCTAGAAAAACTGGGAATGAAGAGAGAGTTGATGAAGAAATAAAAAGGAGGCAAGTGAAATATTTCGGCCACGTTAAAAGACTTGATACTCTTATAAAAAACATACTGGAGGGCAAGGTTGAGGGCAAGCGAGCAAGAGGTAGACAACGATACAAGTGGGAAGATAACATCAAGAGATGGACGAACATCAGCCTGACAGAATGTACAGTCAGGGCGAGAGACAGACAGTGTTGGAGATCCATTGCAGCAAACCTTCATTGTGGAGACGGCACCTGATTGATTGATTGATTGATTGATTGATTGATTGATTGATTGATTGATCGACTGAGGTCCACAGAAAATTTTAAAAAAATTAACTACACCTATACCATCACCATCGTCATCATCATCATCATCATCTTCCACTTCTGCCGTCAAGCGTCGTGGGGAGGAATACATGGCGCTCCAGCACCCGATGGGCGGCACTGGATAGTGTCATTCCGTGTGATTGTACAATGTCTTTGATGTCGTCAATCCATTTTCTTCTTAGACGTCCTCTTGCTCTCGTCGCAGATGATCTTTGATGTAAGGGCCAGTGATGGTAGTTGTTGGTGTTGCATTCTAACGACATGGTCAAACCACTTGATCTTCTGTCTTTCAATAAATGTGGCACAAGGTGTTGATCCCACTGTCTGTCTGATAACAGCATTTCTTACTCGGTCTCGGATTGTTAAGTTGGCATCTTTCCTCAGGCATCTCATCTCGCAGGTGTTGATTTTGCGAAAGTGTGATTTGGATAAAGTCCAAGTTTGAGATTGGTAGCATAGGGTTGGTGTGAATATTCTGTTTATTATCTGTCGTTTTGCGGACATGGGTATATTTGGATGTTTCAGTAAGGGTGATAGTTGATATGTAAGTGCACTAGCTTTTTGATATCTGATTTCGATTTCTCTGTCCAATCTGCCATCTTCTGTGATCATACTTCCAAGATATTAGAATTCTTTAACTTGTTACAGAGTTGTGCTATTTATCTGTATACTTAGTGGACCAGGTGATCTGCTAACTTGCATTACTTCGGTTTTGGCTATGTTTATACTCACATTGTATCTGCTGCATATTGAACTCAGATTATTAATATGATTTTGTAGTCTGCCCTCATCGCTGTAAAACAGGCGCTGATCGTCTGCAAATAGAAGTTCATTTATTTCCTGTGGGTCAGATTTCATCTGGAGTAAAGAGATCTAAATTCTCTGAATCTGTTCTGTCAAGGCTTGCTTCTTTGTATATTCTATCCATGTAGATATTAAATAGCAGAGGAGAGAGCACACATCCCTGTCTCACTCCTGTATTGACTGTGAACATATCTGATATAGCTTCTTGTGTTATTACTGCACTTCGGCTCTAGTGGTACATGGCTATGATGTTTTCTAGGCAATTGCCCTTGTATCCCGTGGTCTTCAAGGGGGGTCCATAATTCGTATCTGTCTACTCTATCGAAAGCCTTTTCCTGATCTACAAACACAATATTCTGCTGGTCACTATATTCGATAGTTTTTTTCACATATTTGTTTAAGTGTAAATAGTGCATCAGTGCAATTTTTACCTTTCCGAAAACCGAATATACTTTGCTTAACTGTTGTTCAACTATGGGTCTAGCTCTTTGTTCCAATAGTTTTGCGTACATTTTCCCGATATGGCTCAGGGGTGATATACCTCTGTATGTTTCGCACTCACTCATATTGCCTTTCTTTTTTCATATTGGTACTATTATTGCTTGCTGCTAATCATCCGGAACATTTCTTTCTTGCAATGCTATATTAAAATGTCTTGTTAGCCATTTAACTCCGGTTTCCCCACAGGCCCGAATAGCTTCTGTGGTTATTCCATCTGGACCCGGTGATTTGTTTTTAGGACTTTTCTGTATAACTGCTTTGACTTCTGCAGGTATGAAATTTGTTGTCCATGGCTTTTAGGCACAAAAGTGAGGTTTTCTATGTTAGTATGCGTGGGGTTAAGAAGTTCTTGAAAGTATTCTGCCCACCTTGCTAGTCTTTGTTGTGGATTAAATATTGATATACTTCTTTTGCTGTTTATGATGGTGGTTGGGTTGTAGCATGCATCTCTGTTTATCGTTGTATTGATAATAATAAATGTTTGCGTATCCTTTACAGGACATCGCTGTCAACATCAGCATCTTTCAGCTGATTGTTGATTTCTTGGCAGGACAACGCTCAGTAGTTTGACATTGCTTTCTGAGTTACCGGCTCACATACCCAGCAAATTACCGACGCGGCTATAACCGCTACCGATTCTCGCCGTTGTCATGTTACTCGCGAAATTATACGGGATTACGGAGAAAGTCGCTAACACCTGGGCCAGGGAGATTCGTCTTTAAGTGTATGTTCCTGACGCATCCTATAATTGATGACACCTGTTATTACCTTTATGTTGAAATTTGTTTTAATTATAACTGGTTTGTGATCAGTATCAACGTCTGTATTTGGGAGTGCTCTTGAATCCAATAGTAGTCTTCTGTCTGATTTCCTAATTAGAATAAAGTCAATTTGGGATGCTTGGTCTATGTCATTCCATTTATACCAGGTTTTGGTGTGACTACTGAGGATGTTGGAAAATTTTTTTTGCGATTATTAGTCTTTGTTCGGAGCATATGTTGAGTAGATGTTGACCATTGCTGTTGCATTCAGTCTTTGTGTCGCTGAATGGCCCCATGCAATCCTCCCACGGTGTTCTTCGTGTGCCTATTCGTCCGTTAAAATCACCCATCACAATAAGTTCATCTGTCTCCCTGACATTATTTAACCTTGTCTGCAAGTTTATCAAAAAATACTCGTCTTTGTTTTCATCGCTGTAAGTGTCGTTACATGGGGCGTATGTTTGTATAAAAGTTGTTGTTCTATTTCCTTCTTTAATCTGTACTAGTATTATTCTTTCCGATATAAATTTAGTGTTGATAGTGACTTTCGCTTTTTCTGGATGTAACAAAAAACCCACTCCATGTTTAGCTGTAGCTCGCTGGTCGACGCCACTTCATACAAAAACGTAACTGTCATGTATTCGTTTTGTGTTCTGCCCCTTTTTCCTAGTATCTGTGAGTCTTAATATTTGAATATTTGATTTTTTCATAATCTCTACCAGAGCTGAGTCCTTACTTCCTAGACCAGTAACATTCCAAGTCGCGAATACCTCCTTTCTGTTTCGTAAATTACCTATTGTTGGTCGCTTGTTGTTCGGTGTGTTTCCGTCGTGAACGCTGATAGAGATTCGTATTTTTTTTTTTTCAGTTTCCTCCCTAATTCTTGAGCAAAAGTACTCGAGCTTGAACACCTATACCAAACTTTGATAACATTAACACAGAAATGAGAAGACTGAATATTAACATGTTAGGTATATGTGAGACCAGAGGGCATTATCTATATCTATAAAACAGAGTGTATGTTTGTGTGTGGGGACTTTTGTATTGGATGCGTTCGATAACGGTACATCCGATTGAGATGAAATTTTCTACACGTCTTCCTTTCATTCATTGGCAACCGACTATAATAATTTCTTAATGTAAGATCTTCGACTTATTTAATAACATATTACTTTTCCATTTTCATTATATAATGTCTATATAGCAAGGGGACTTCACTCTAGAAAAGTTATTTCAAGGGGCATAACTTTTAATAACATGTCTATATACTTTATAGTCATATTGTTGGACTTACTTGCACTATTATTAAACTCTTTGTCTATAGTTATTTTTAGGCATATGAGTTATAATAAATAATGATATAATCTTTAAGGCATTTTCAAAGTTTGCATAAAAATAATGCATAATGCATAACATTGTAACCCATCTATTTCTGCTTACAAAACTTATCAACTGTCATGTCGGTGAATAAAAACAGTTTTCATTAAAAATAATGAATGGTGTGTGGAAGGACATTCTTTTAAGCTACTGTTTACAGGCGAAACCACGCCGGGTCAGATAGATAGACAGACAGACAGATAGTCGGGAACGGAAGCTTATTTGACTACTTATATGAATGAATTAATATGCTCCCCACCAGGGTCTGGGTGAAGCCGGGCCGGGTCAGACAGACAGACAGATAGACAGACAAACAGATAGTCGGGAACGGGAGAGCTTATATGACTACGTATATGAATAAAATGAGATGCTCCCCACCAGGGACTGGGTGAAGCCGGGCCGGGACAGAGAGACAAACAGATAGTCGGGAACGGGAGAGCTTATATGACTACGTATATGAATTAAATTAGATGCTCCCCACCAGGGACTGGGTGAAGCCGGGTCAGACAGACAGACAGATAGTCGGGAACGGGAGAGCTTATATGACTACTTATATGAATTAAATGAGATGCTCCCCACCAGGGACTGGGTGAAGCCGGGCCGGGTCAGCCAGACAGACAGACAGACAAACAAGCAGACAGACAGACTGATAGATAGATAGATCCCCTCCAGGGCCTGGGCGAAGCCGGGCCGGGTCAGCTAGTTATAGTATAGAAAACAGAAATATCACGTTAAAGACAATATTTCGCCTAATGAAAATGTATGTGTATTCTGTTCTTCTGTTCTCTTATCGCCTGTTCTCTTCTCTCAATGAGTAATGAAATGTTGGAGGTAGCGGAATTGTGAGAGTATGGTGAATATATCCTGGAAAGAAAAAACGGACACTGAGGTTCAGCTGTAGGTGTTACAAGATCACCCATCAAAACCCTAAGGCCGTGGTTCTCAACTGGTGGGGAATTCTTCCCAAGGGGTTGGCGGGACCGGGGAATTTTATGGTTTTGGAGCGAGGAGGGGGAGATTACGATTATTTCAAGATCGCGACTATTTGATATTGTTTTTCCCTCCATACTTTACGGTTCTGTACTTCTCGCTCTTCTGAAATTCGTTTTATAACGTAAGTAGACATGCAAATCACGTTTCATGTAGACGTCTAGATTTGATCTAGTATGTGTTATTAAAATTAGCTTCTATTTTTACGTATACTGTGAAGGGGTGCGGGGTGGGGGTGTATTTACAGGGAGGAAATACGAAAGTGGGTGAATGACATTCTGAACATAGGGTGAAGGGGTACATGGGCCAAAAAAGGAATGTTTCGAATACGTGCTTACTTCAGAACCAGTGCTAAAACAAAACACAACAACAACAACAACAACTTTTTTATTATTTTTATTTTAGTTTAGTCGTTGGATCAACATCACTGCACACGGTTTAACCCATAACTGCTCCGTTTTCCTCCTAACTTAAACCTCAGTCTGGAGAAACTCAGCTCAATGCACGAACTCCGTTGCATCGGCGAGGATCCTGAAATACTTTGGGTTGATTTTTAACGCGAAATTTTGCCCGGGCAGCGCCTTTAGTCTACTCTTTTTCGATTTCCAACTGCCAAGGGATTTTTTTACGTGCGCAACAATACACACGGGCGTCCGATCTCACTACCCAGAGACCAGGGGTAATTTTATTACTAACAACAACAACAACAACGACGACGACGACGACGACGACGACGACGACGACGACGACGACGACGACGACGACGACGACGACAACAATAACAACAATGACAACAACAACAACAACAACAACAACAACAACAACAACAACAACAACAACAACAACAACAACAACGACAATGACGACGACAACAACAACAACAACAACAACAATGACGACGACGACGACGACGACAACAACAACAACAACAACAACAACAACAACAACAACAACAACAACAACAACAACGACGACGACGACAATGACGACGACAACAACAACAACAACAACAATGACGACGACAACAACAACAACAACAACAACAACAACAACGACGACGACGACGACGACGACGACGACGACGACGACGACGACGACAACAACAACAACAATGTCACAGCCTCACAGTATCCACATTATCGGGTAACCCAACATGAGTAATAAATATTAGCCAAGGGCTACAACTCCCGTCCAAGGGAAAGAAGTAAGACCCTCGAAGGCCAGAGTAATCCAGAACCTTCTCGAAGGACTGGTCAGTGAGTCCACTGTCCCGTGGACACTGATGTGGCCCGCCTATTGCGGGTCCACGAGGAACTCGAATAGAGTTACCACCCGTGTCGGATTGCGACACGTGTGAAACCGGTAGAGGACAGACGGAACATCGGAGAGGCAACAGGGCCTGCCTTAGAGGGACTCAATAGATTAGACCCATGTGTATTTAGGGTTCATAGACATATGCTAGATAGTTTGCTTAGGATGTTTGTGATAACTATGTGTGATGATGTTAAACCTCTGTGATATGCAAACCAGTGCGGGCTTGTTAAACCCACTGCGCCAACGCACTGTAGATTGAAATACAATAAATGTTAGATATTATATTTAACGGAGTTATTGTTGCCTGTGTGAACCCGAGCTCAGATACCTAGACATGAGCTAGACGCTGACAGGCTTTTTGGGGGCTATTCTCCGGTTTTGGCATAAGCTTTAACTTTACACGGCTAGTTAATGCCAAGTAAAACAATAAATTAACGATATCAAATTGATTTCTGTACAACAAATTGATAACTGTACAAGTTTAACATATTTGCATCTATCTAGATTGCTATTGCACGGAATTAAAGATGTCCAAGCTTATATTGATGATATATGCATCCATTCTTTTAATATAACTTCTCACTTACTTACACTCAAACAAGTCTTCAACCAAATCTTTCTTTTTGGACTTACTATCAAACCTTCCAAGGAAAAAGCCTGTCAGCGTCTTGCTCATGTCTAGGTATCTGAGCTCGGGTTCACACAGGCAACAATAACTCCGTTAAATATAATATCTAACATTTATCTAGATGATCTATAACGTTTATATTCAAAGGCATTTATGCGCTGTTCAGCTTGTTTAGTAAGTGTCCATGTCTCACAGGCCTGTCTGTCAGGTCTTAGTCAGATATGACTGAGCTACCGTATAACAGTAGACGGTACTACCTGGTCTCTGTTAGCGCCGAACGTTGGGCGGCGCTTACCAAACCCGACACCCCACATTGTGCCAACGGCTTCGGGCGGAAGAGCGCAATTGGGAGGGTACAAGCCTTACCCTGGTGCGAGGAAATGCAAGCTAAAGACAAAATTGTCATGGTAGGGCAGACCAGGCCCTAAGCCTTGGTTGGCGACTGGTCTAGGATCGAAGCTCCGACAGGCGGACAGTTAGAGCATTGCTTTGCTGATCTGGCAGCTTCTGCAGCTTGTCTTGTTCCAGATGTAGGGGTGTTACCTTTCCTCTGGAGTGAACTAGGCGGGCCGAGAGAGGGATCATGCTGCATGGGCAACACATGATCTCTATATTTTAGCCCAGGCTTTGTGCTATGGAGAGGCAATAACTCCATCCCTGGTCTTAACTGGTCTCGGAATCAAAGCGAGAGGCAACTGTTACGGGTTATAAGTCCTTGTCAGTTGGCGTAGACATGGGGCGCCACGCGTTGCCTCTGACGGTGGGAGACACCTATAGGTGTCACTGATCAGCTACCGCCCGCCTCAAGCTGGGCAGCCCCCAGCCAATTGGGTGCTGATCCGCCACAGCCTGCCTGCTTCAATGGGTGCTTGGGGCTAGGACAAAATCTGAATCGCAGGCTGTAAAACCAATGCACCAGGTACAAACAAAAATAAAAATAGAAACCTCAAGCTACGGCTTGCAACCTGGAACGTGAGAACCATGTGTCCAGGATTTTCCACTGACTTGACCAATATTGACGATGTGAGAAAAACGGCTGTGATTGATGCCGAACTCAATCGTCTTAACATTGATATTGCTGGCCTGCAGGAGACTCGCCTCGCTGAGGAAGGGTCACTCATTGAAAACAACTACACCTTTTTCTGGAAGGGTAGAGGGCAGGCAGAAAAAAAGGCAACACGGTGTGGGCTTTGCAGTAAAGAATTCACTACTGGGAATGATTGAAATTCCAGCAGGAGGAAATGAAAGACTATTATCCCTGCGCTTGGCAACCTCTTTTGGGTTTGCCACCATTATTACTGCATATGCACCGACACTCGATTCCTCTGATGATGTGAAGGACTTGTTCTATGAGGAGTTAGACTCCGTGATCAAGGCAGTTCCAAAATCTGACTACATTTATATGCTCGGTGATTTCAATGCTCGTGTGGGCAAGGACTCAAGTTCATGGCCAGTGTGCCTTGGAAAATACAACATCGGTCGCATGAATGAAAATGGGCAAAGGCTGCTGGAGCATTGCACCAGTAATGACCTATGTATTACAAACTCTTTTTTTAAAACAAAAGAGATGCATAAGGTCACATGGAAACATCCAAGATCCGGCCATTGGCACCAGCTGGACTTCATCATCACACGGAGACAACATCTGAACCATATATCATTGACTCGTAGTTACCACAGTGCTGACTGTGATACGGATCATTCTTTGGTTGTTGCAAGGGTTAGACTGAGACCAAAGAGAATCTACACAGCTAAACACAAATCTAGCCTCAGGATTAATATTATTAACACTCATGATCCTGAAAAGTGCTTTCAGTTTCAACAGCAACTTGAAGACGCTTTCACTGATACACCAGAAAATTGTACAGTAAATGAAAAGTGGGGTCAAATTAAGGAAACTCTTTATAAAACTGCCGTAGGGGTTTACCGCACTGTGGATCATAAGAGGCAGGACTGGTTTGCGGCCAACAGCGAGACTCTGCAGCCCCTGATTGATAAGAAGAAGAAAGCTCTCTTAAGAAACAAGGAAAGACCAACGCGTAACACTCTGAGTGAGTTAAGGCAAGCTAGGAAGGATGTGCAAAAGGCTGCCAGGCAGTGTGCAAATGATTATTGGATCAAGTTATGTGAGTCCATTCAAATCGCAAGTGATAAGGGAGACATAAGAAGCATGTATGAAGGAATAAAGAAAGCTTGTGGTCCAGTGATCAAAAGAAGTGCACCATTGAAAACCTTGACTGGAGAAGTCATCACTGATAAGAAACAGCAGATGGACAGATGGGTAGAGCACTATTTGGAGCTTTACTCAAGTGAGACCAAACTAGCGGATGATGCCCTCAACGCCATAGAGGCTCTACCAACTCTTGACCACCTGGACACACTTCCCACCATAACAGAAGTTAAGTGTGCTATAAATGAACTTGCATCTGGCAAGGCTCCAGGTAAGGATGGGATTCCAATAGAGGTTATCAGGAGTGGGCAAGACACACTCACTATACAGATCCACCAGCTAATAGAGCTATGCTGGCGTGAAGGACAAGTCCCACAGGATTTCAAAGATTCAAGCATCATAACACTGTACAAGAACAAGGGCGATCGGAGCGACTGCAACAGCTATAGGGGTATCTCACTTCTGTGTATTGTTGGAAAAGTATTTGCCAGAATTGTTCTGCGCAGACTTCAAGTCCTAGGAGATCAAGTCTACCCCGAATCACAGTGTGGCTTTCGACAGAACCGGTCTACCACTGATATGATATTCTCATTGCGACAAATGCAAGAAAAATGCCGTGAACAGAATCAACCACTGTTTATTGCCTTCATCGACCTCACAAAGGCATTTGATTTGGTCAGTCGTGAGGGTCTGTTCAAGGCACTAAAGAAGATTGGCTGCCCACCAACTCTTCTGTCCATTGTGGAATCGTTCCACACAGGCATGAAGGGTATAATCAAGTTTGATGGTGCAACTTCTGAAGAATTTGAAATCAAGAGTGGAGTTAAGCAAGGTTGTGTACTAGCTCCCACCCTCTTTGGAATATACTTTTCACTTCTACTGAAATATGCATTTCGTGATCAGGATGGTGGTATATACATTCACTCACGCTCAGATGGCGGCCTTTACAATGCTCAGAGATTGAAGGCTAAGACCAAAATTAGGAGGGTACTGATCAGAGAGTTGCTTTTTGCAGATGATGCTGCAGTTACGACCCACTCTGAGGAAGAATTGCAATGTCTACTATCTGCATTCTCCAATGCTTGTTCTGAATTTGGTTTAACAATTAGCAAAAAGAAGACACAGATTATGTCACAAGGTGCACATGAGGTACCATCAATCTTTATTGACGACGCCGAACTAGAGATAGTAGACCATTTTACATATCTAGGATCAGTGGTAAATAGCAAATTATCCCTAGATCAGGAAATCAACATCCGGATTGGTAAGGCAGCAACAACAATGAACAGGTTAAGAAAAAGAGTCTGGGAGAACAGGAAGCTTACTGCCAAAACAAAAGTCCTTGTCTATCAAGCCTGTGTCCTTAGTACTCTTCTCTATGGCAGTGAAACCTGGACAACTTACTCACACCAAGAGAACAATTTAAACAGCTTTCATATGCGGTGTCTGCGAAGAATTCTTGGTATTAAGTGGCAAGACAAAATCACAAATACTGAAGTATTGGAAAGATCAGGTTGTGTGACAGTTTATTCCATGCTCAGTCTTCGTAGACTTAGATGGATAGGACATCTTAGGAGGATGGATGATGGTAGAATACCAAAGGATATCTTTTTTGGTGAATTACAGATGGGTAAGAGATCTCAGGGTCGGCCTCTACTACGATACAAAGATGTGTGTAAACGGGACATGATTGATACAGGCATTGATAATGCACATTGGGAGCAAGTCGCCGCTGAACGTGTTGCATGGAGGGCAAATATCAGAAATGGAATAAAGTCAAAGGAGAAAATTATTGCAGAAAAGTCACACACCAAGCGTTTGAGACGTAAGATGGTGCATGATGGTGGAAATGACCACGTGTTCACATGCACCCACTGTGAACGGACATTTACAGCGCAAATTGGCCTTATCAGTCACACTCGCTACCGCCATAGTTAAAAGTTATTATGCCTTTTTAAAGCACAAACTATCGTCTGTCAAGACGGCAAGGTGCCAATGGAATGTCTCACAGGCGTATGTTGCAATGGGAAAGATGCATGCTCTTAAAAATGTAATTTTTGTAGTTCTGTCTGTCCCACTCCATAATTTATTCATCTGTTTTAGTCTTTGAAGAGCAATGGATAGTCGCCGTTTAATTTCTTTCATTGTGTCACCGTTATTGGTAATCAATGACCCAAGATATTCAAAATTCTCCACCACCTCCAATTTTCCCCCATTAATGTATATTTCTTTCTCCATAGTAGTTTTATCTGTATGCATTATCTTTGTTTTTGCTATGTTAAGATATAAGTTGTGATTTTCACTATTCAATTGGGTTGAGGCTATTAGGTTTTCAATGCCATTCCGTGTTGTGGATAGTAATACTGTATCATCAGCATATCGAATCTCTGGTATGTCATGACCGCCGATATTTAGGGCATCATATAGCTCCCTGTTTATATCATCTCTTACATTTCTCATTATATTTTCAGTGTACAGGTTAAACAATTAGGGTGACAGCACGCAGCCCTGACGGACTCCTTGCTTGATGTCAAACCAATCTGATGCCTCTCCATCTATTCTAACTGCTGCTTGTTGGTCTAGATAGAGCATTTTTATGAGTTGTACTACATGTGATGGAACGCCCATAGTCCTCATGATTTCCCAAAGTTTCTGATGCTGTACACAGTCAAATGCCTTTGAATAATCCACAAAACATTAGTATAGGTTTACATTAAATTCTCTGCACTTCTCTATTATTAAACGCATGTTGAATATGTGATCTCTTGTTCCTCTTCCTTGTCTAAATCCAGCTTGAACTACGTTAATCTCTTCTTCCATTTTCTTACGAAGTCTTGCCATTATGACTTTTAGTAGGACTTTACTTGCATGACTGATCAGGGCAACAGTTCTATAGTTGGTGCATAATTTCAGGTTGCCCTTTTTTGGTATTGGAATGAAGATAGTTCTCTTCCAAAGGAAAACGCCAACACAAAATAGCTGTCGTCAGCCGCTACCCGCCGAGTGAGGTTTTTTTTTGTTGTTTTGTTCGAATGTCCTTTAACGGGACATCGCTGTCAACATCAGCATCTTTCAGCTGATTGTTGATTTCTTGGCAAGATTACGCTCAGTAGTTTGCCATTGCTTTCTGAGCGACCGACTTACATACCCCGTAAGTTACCAATGCGGCGATTCTCGCGCAGGTTACATTACTCACGAGAATATGCGGGATTACGGAGAAAGACGTTAACTCTAGGCCAGGGAGACCGGCTGCCGGGTGAGATACTAAGGACGAAATCCGACCATTTACGAACTAAATGGTTCAATGTGCAATGAAGATGATCTGTCGACTCACTAAAGAGAATGGCAAAGAAGTGGGGATAGCGGAATAAATGATCAACACAAGATTTTAGACTGGACGAATCAAATAATGATGATGATGAACGTATCTTCTTCTTCTTCTTCTTCTTCTTCTTCTTCTTCTTCTTCTTCTTCTTCTTCTTCTTCTTCTTCTTCTTCTTCTTCTTCTTCTTCTTCTTCTTCTTCTTCTTCTTCTTCTTCTTCTTCTTCTTCTTCTTCTTCTTCTTCTTCTTCTTCTTCTTCTTCTTCTTCTTCTTCTTCTCTCTCTCTCTCTCTCTCTCTGTCTCTTTCTCTCTCTCTCTCTCTCTCTCTCTCTGTCTCTCTCTCCCCCCTCTCTCTCTCTGTCACTCTGTCTCTCTGTCTCTCTCTCTCTCTCTCCTCTCTCTCTCCCCCATCTCTCTCTCCCTCTCCCCTCTCTCTATCTCTCTCCCTCCCTCTCTCTCTCTCTCTCTCCTCTCTCTCTCTCCCCTCTCTCTCTCCCCCCCTCTCTCTCTCTCTCCGTCTGTCTCTCTCTCCCTCTGTCTCTCTTCTCTCTCTCTCTCTCCCATCTCTCTCTCCCTCTCCCCTCTCTCTATCTCTCTCTCTCTCTCTCTCTCTCTCTCTCTCTCCTCTCTCTCTCTCTCTCTCTCTCTCTCTCTCTCTCTCTCTCTCTCTCTCTGCCAAATGGTGCATTACTTTCTGTCCATCCCTCCTATTTCTTTAAAATAAATATCTCCTTTAATAATAAATCATACAATTCAACTGCGCATGCTTTTCCGTAGTTGCTTATGTATATTTAAAATATCATAATAACATGATTGATAGCAATGTCTTGATTGATCACTACACTTATTAATACTTCTGTTCAAGCATTCTGCGGAATTACCAGACATTTTTTTTAAAAGTTGCATAACCCTTACAGGACGTTGAGGTCAACACCAGCATTTTACTGCCGTTGTTGATGTCTTGGCAAGTTTTTACGTTCAGTAGTTTGCCATTGCTTTCTGAACGACCGGCTTCCATACCAACACGTTAAAACCAGCTCTACGTGGTCGTCAATTACCAGATAGCTAAATTAAAAACACGTTAATAAGCTAAAAGTAGGGGACTTAATAATCTCATATTTAGCAAGGGAATTAACTTTAATTTTTAAATAAAAATTATTTACCAGCTATAAAAGTATCACAGTACTTAAAAGACTCTCGCGTCTTTAGATACAATTAGAAATATTAAGTATAAATTAAGATTTTGAAATTTCAAGATAAATTTTTTCAAAATTCTTACAGAATTGTTTGTAGATTTTGAATTAATTACATTTTATAACATACTTATTGGTTCTACGTTTATTAATAAATCTTTAAAAGCATACTTTAATGATAACTATTCTTGTTCCTATTCCCCTCTGGGGGAAAAACATTTTTTGACTGGCCTACTAGGGCCACACATATATTTTGAAGATAATTACCCACACCTTTACCAAACTTTGCCGGTATCCCTGGCCTAGCGGAATAACGTCTTTCACAGTAATCCCGTATACTCTTGTGAGTAACGTGACGTGCGTGAGAATCGGTAGCTGTTCTCGCCGCGTCGGTAACATATAGGGAGTGTGAGCCGATCGCTCAGAAAGCAATGGCAAACTACTGAGTGTAATCTTGCCAAGAAATCAACAATCAGCTGAAAGATGCTGATGTTGACAGCGATGTACTGTAAAGGATATGCGAAAAACAAATAATACCAATCTTTAATAACATTAACAAAGAAATGAGAAGACTGAAAACATGTTAGGTATATGTGAAACCAGAGTGCATTATTATAGAAAACAGAAATATCGCCTTAAAGACAATATTTCGCCTAATGAACATGTATGTGTATTCTGTTCTTCTGAGTCTTCTCTCCTGTTCTTTTCTCTCAATGAGTAACGAACACTGAGGTTCAGTTGTAGGTGTTACAAGATCACCCATCAAAACCTCAAGGCAGTGGTTCTCAACTGGTGGGGAATTCACCCACTCCCCCCCCCCCCCCTGAGAATGTTATGGTTTCCAGGGGTGGGGAGAGAGAGAGAGAGAGAGAGAGAGAGAGAGAGAGAGAGAGAGAGAGAGAGAGAGAGAGAGAGAGAGAGAGAGAGAGAGAGAGAGAGAGAGAGAATTAAGATTTTTTAAAGATCGGGTTATTACAAAAACCGATTACTTGATATTGCTTTTCCCTCCATAATTTACGGTTCTGTACTTCTCGCCCTTCTGAAATTCGTTTTATAACGTAAGTAGACCCGCAAATCACGTTTTATGTAGACGTCTAGACTTATTCTAGTAGTGTTATTAAATTTAGCTTCTATTTTTACGTATACTGTGTAATTTTCGACTATTAAGGTCGGAGGGTTCATCCCAAAATAAATGATGAAGATCGCAAGCTGTAATGTGATATTTTAATGGCGAAAAATAACAGTTTCCTTGTCATACTCCAGCGATCACTATTTAATATTGTTATGGAATATTCACAACGATTTTAATGCCAATGAATGCATTCATCATCTATTGTAGTCTTTATGTGTAAATTTTCTATCATATATATATATATATATATATATATATATATATATATATATATATATATATATATATATATATATATATACTAGCTGACCCGGCCCGGCTTCGCCCAGGCCCTGGAGGGGATCTATCTATCTATCAGTCTGTCTGTCTGCATGTTTGTCTGTCTGTCTGGCTGACCCGGCCCGGCTTCACTCAGTCCCTGGTGGGGAGCATCTCATTTAATTCATATAAGTAGTCATATAAGCTCTCCCGTTCCCGACTATCTGTCTGTCTGTCTATCTGTCTGTCTGACCGGGCCCGGCTTCACCCAGTCCCTGGTGGGGAGCATCTCATTTAATTCATATACGTAGTCATATAAGCTCTCCCGTTCCCGACTATCTGTTTGTCTGTCTGTCTGACCCGGCCCGGCTTCACCCAGTCCCTGGTGGGGAGCATATCATCTAATTCATATAAGTAGTCAAATAAGCTTCCGTTCCCGACTATCTGTCTATCTATCTGACCCGGCGTGGTTTCGCCCAGCTCCTGGCGCACAGTAACTTAAAAAAATGTCCTTCCACACACCATTCAATGAAAACTGTAGAAAAAGATGGGTTACAATGTTATGCATTATGCATTATTTTTATGAAAGCTTTGAAAATGCCTTAAAGATTATATCATTATTTATTATAACTCATATGCCTAAAAATAACTATAGATAAAGAGTTTAACAATAGTGCAAGTAAGTCCAACAATATGACTATAAAGTATATAGAAATGTTATTAAAAGTTATGCCCCTTGAAATAACTTTTCTAGACTGAAGTCCCCCTGCTATATAGACATTATATAATAAAAATGGAAAAGTAAATGTTATTAAATAAGTCGAAGATTTTACATTAAGAAATTATTATAGTCGGTTGCAAATGAATGAAAGGAAGACGTGTAGAAAATTTCATCTCAATCGGATGTACCGTTATCGAACGCATCCAATACAAAAATCCCACACACACAAACAAGCATACACTCTGTTTTATATATATATATATATATATATATATATATATATATATATATATATATATATATATATATACAATAATCGTTGTTTGGTGTGTGTGTGTATATATTTATATACACGATAATCGCTGTTTGGTGTGTTTGTATATATATATATATATATATATATATATATATATATATATATATATATATATATATATATATATATATATATATATATATATATATATATATATATATAGTACGATTTATTAGAATACTTAGAACTAGAGGCAGTGTAGGGTTTGTTTACTTGTCAAGAAATCAAGTCAGGCTGAAAATTAAATTCAGTTTAGCTTGAAAAGTAATTTGGCCACAAGAAGTCGACCGGGGGTCTTCTGCCCCGGGAGAGAAAAGAGAACCCACGCTTTCATTAGATCATGATACCGGACGATTAAAGGACGTGGCAGAGTTCCCTGGCTAGAAGAAACACTAGTACGTGTTTTAATTACCTTTAACCTGGTTCTTGTTAAGCCGTAACTAATTCTAACCAAACTTAGTGAAAGCCAGTGCCCGCCTTCTCACCCGATAGGTCCGCTCAAACCACGTTGCAGGGAAGGTTATGAATAATTTTGTTATCATTTCTCTGTGTGTGTCGATATGCCGGTGAATTCTAAAGGCCGTGAGGATCGAAAATAGATGATATTATTACAATTAGTAGTAGATAACTAATACTAGAATTAGTACAAGGATTGTCTCAAGCTGCTTGCCAACATGGGAAAACGCAAAGCAACCAGGACCAACCCATATGTGGCATTGAACATGGCTAAAAAACCAGACTTAATAATCGAAAGTAAGAGATGCCGACCGGCTGAAATAAAACTCGAGTTAATCAGTAGACGAGTAGAGTTACAAGATATTAATTATGTGCTTAGTTTATGAATTAACATATTTCTTTATATATATATATATATATATATATATATATATTTGTCGAAGGAATTAGTTCGGAGATTAATCTAAGTTACACATCATTTTTATTTACTAATCTTTATCTCGCCCATAGTCAGATAACTAACACTTGGTCCAATATGGCCCACTTAACAAAGATCAACCCTGGGGGGAATTCTCCAGCCCTAATATTGTTCTTGCTTATGGTGAAAGTAATCGTAAGCCTAGCTAGGAAATCTTCTGGATAATTAATTATGTTTTAAGGAAGATGATTGCTAGAATTACAACTCTTACCTATGGAAGATAACTTGTGGTGTTTCATAGATTTAATGGTTCAATCATGTACATCGTGACGTTATAGTTGTGGTGTGTGATTTTATTTCATTCCATTTAATTCATCAAATAATATGTGATGTTAATTCATCGTATGGAGTGTGGTTAGTGTGTTTCCATACTTGGAAGATGACTTGTATTGTCTCATAGATTTAACGGTTTGTTAATGTATATCGTGATGTCGTAGTAGTGGCGTATGAATTTATTTCATTCCATTTAACTCATCCCATAATATGTGATGTTAATTCATTGGGTGTATTGTGGTTCATGTTTCCATGATTAATCAGGGCTTAGAATACGTATGTTACTAGGACAGTAGTCTTTGACGTAGAGTATCTGAGTGGTTATTCATAGTCGATTTAAAAATAAGAAGCAGAAGGAATAGAATATCATTTGTGTGCTGTTTTCATTAGATCAGTGTGCTGTTGTAGATCTCAGTATAAGGAACCAAATGTGCAAAGACAGATAGTGCATGCTATGGTAAATTTCCTATATGAGACATGTAGGCCATGAACAAGTTAGATTCATAAACTTGTCTTGAAGGATTGCTCACCCGTTCTCACTGTCATTCGCAGAGCCTACACCCTGATCAACAGTAGCCGTAATCACGACCCGTGACTGAGCTCCAGCACCACTCACACTGATACAGCGAATGTGGTGTCCATACCACTCACACTGATACAGGCGAGTGTGGTGTCCATACCACTCACACTGATACAGGCGAGTGTGGTGTCCATACCAGTAACCAGGCGGGCAGCACTTTTCAGCTTACCATCCAGGAGGCTAAGGACCAACAGATAAGGGGCTGACAACCCGTTTGCCACTTCACAGCAATCACCAATTTATGTCCGCTACAGAAGAAGAAGAAGAAGAAGAAGAAGAAGAAGAAGAAGAAGAAGAAGAAGAAGAAGAAGAAGAAGAAGAAGAAGAAGAAGAAGAAGAAGAAGAAGAAGACAGGCCATCTCGCATTGTCAGTGATTACGACATCCACTAGCTGCTTGATGTACTCATGTAAGAAGTAGAATAACCAGGGGTCTGCGTATCCCTTATGTGTTCGCGAGTATAAATATTGTCTACTGTATTTTCTTTACACAAGCAACTTTGTAATTGTTAACTTGGCTCTAGAAGTATCATCAGATTGTGTGAGGATTGAAAGGATTGTGTCTATACATAATTAAATAACTATCATTCTGTCTATCTCCTTGTTGTGAGAATGAATTAGACGGTGGGGGATCATTATTCATCCAGGCACGTTAGCAGGAATCAATTGACATACAAGGGGCTTCTCATAAGTCTTTAGCCTGACCATGAAGGAGTGGGCGGAGAAAATTGAAATTTGGTACATGTATAGCTCATTCAATTTGTAATGGACATATGAATTATGAATTTCCCTCCTCAACTGGTTTTCCCTATATGGTACATGGCACAACACACCCTATTGACCAGATCTGCACATCCAACGGTTTGTCAGAACAATGGAGAAATCAGACGCCAGGACTGTGATAAAATTCTTGATGTTACAGGGAAAAACACCTACATAAATACACAGGGAGATGGAGCCAGTGTTTGAGGAAGTCTGTCCTTCGTATGCTTCTGTAAAAATTTGGTGTTTGCAGTTTAAGTGTGGTCGTTCCCAAGTTGCTGATCTGCCAAGATCAGGACGAACGTCCTCAGAGTGCAATGACGCAAATGCTGCAAAAGTGAAGAAAATCATAGACCAGGATAGGAAAATGACAATTGCAGAGATATCGGGTTCAGCAAAACTGAGTAAGAGTACAGTTTTTAGAAATTTACACAACAGACTGAACATGAGAAAAGTGTATGGCCGCTGTGTCCCGCGCCTGCTGACATGTGAACAGAAACAAATACGGGTTGATTGCTGTGGCCAGTTGCTCAACATGTGGCGGTCGAAAAACATGTTGACGACCATAGTGACGGTAGATGAGACTTGGATTCACCATTATGACCCAGAATCCAAAATTGCCAGCATGGAGTTGAAAGCCCCGGGCTCACCAACACATGTTAAGCCAAGAGCACAAAAATCTGCAAGAAAAGTGATGCTGACTGTTTTTTGGGACGTCAAAGGTGTCATATTGAAAGATTACATGCTTCATGGCAACACGGTTAATGGGCAGTACTATGCAGATCTCCTTATCAAACTAAGAAAGGCTGTGACCAGAAAACGAGGGATAGCGCGTACGCAAATTCTGCCTTTGATTCAAGACAATGCGCCCTCCCATAAAGCAAGGAGACTCCTGGGAGTCGGCGCTGGAGCTACGGAGTTCGTCTTAATGCGACGCTTTCGGCGGGTCGCCCTGCGGATAGAGACAGAGCCATGTGGGGAAAAAACCGGGTCAATGAGGTCTTTCTGGTGACTGCCGATTCCATCGACGATGAACTGTGGCTTTCGTGGAGGACTTTTGTGTTGGCATTCTGGCGGCGGCATTATGCACAGTGTACCTGTGCGGGCTGTTGGATTGCCGAGACTCCTGTCTGTTCCACTTTTCACATTGGACAGTGGGGAGCATTTTGTGTGATATTCACTGGCACAGGAACGGAGCAAAATGGGGACGACCAGTTGCCGTGAAGTTGGAACCTCGACTAACTAACTAACTTAAATAAGATTGCAAGAATATCAAGTCAAAAGGGGTGAAGCCAAACTGTAGCGGTACGGAGGCAGGCAGAGAAGAAGAATACACCAACACAAAATAGCTGTCGTTAGCCGCTACCCGCCGAGTGAGACACTAAGGAGGAAATCCGACCACTTTGCGAACTGAATGGTTCAATGTGCAATGACGATGATCTGTGGACTAAATAAAGAGAACTGCTTACAAGTGGGGATAACGGAATAAATGATCAACACCAGTTTTTAGACTAGCGAAACGAATTATGATGATGATGATTATGATGAAAGTACATTCTTCTTCTTCTTCTGTTCTTCTTCTTCTTCTTCTTCTTCTTCTTCTTCTTCTTCTTCTTCTTCTTCTTCTTCTTCTTCTTCTTCTTCTTCTTCTTCTTCTTCTTCTTCTTCTTCTTCTTCTTCTTCTTCTTCTTCCTCTTCTCTCTCTCTCTTTATCTCTCTCTCTCTCTCTCTCTCTCTCTCTCTCTCTCTCTCTCTCTCTCTCTCTCTCTCTCTCTCTCTCTCTCTCTCTCACACACTCTCTCTGCCAAATGGTGCATTATATTCTGTCCATCCCTCCTATTTCTTTAAAATAAATATCTCCTTTAATAATAAATCATACAATTCAACTGCGCATGTGTTTCCGTAGCTGCTTATGTATATTTAAAATATCATAATAACATGATTGATAGCAATGTCTTGATTGATCACTACACTTATTAATACTTCTGTTCAAGCATTCTGCGGAATTACCAGATATTGTTTTAAAAGTTGCATAACCCTTACAGGACGTTGAGGTCAACACCAGCATTTTACTGCCGTTGTTGATGTCTTTCCAACAACTGAAAAATCTGTACGGATCATTTTGGAGACGTTCTCGTTTTTCGGCAAAGGGAGTGGGGCAAAATTAAACATCCAAAAATCTACTATAATGGGCTTGGGGAAATGGATTTTCCATTTGACTTAACATTTAACAATCTTATAAAAGTGTACGGAATAGTCTTCCCATGTCAACCAAATCAGACACACAAAGACACATGACAAAATCTAGAGAAGAAAATAACAGATATGTTACAGAGGTACAAATACAAAACAACTACCATATTTGGTAGAAGTACCATTGTTAATACATATATAATTCCAAAAATACTATATCTGTGCACAGTCCTAGATCCTCCACGTCAGACTGTCACAAACATAAACAAAGAGATTAGACGCTTTGTGTTTGGCAGCACCATCTACAGTATCAACATACTACACTCATGCAAGACAAAAAAGATGGAGGTATCGCCCTCCAAGACATAAAAACCAAAATACAAGCACTTAGAATCAAATACGTAGGTGAAATCCTACAACACCCAGAAAAACACGCTTTAGCACACTATTACATTGGAATTAGGCTATCTTATTTAAAACCTATTAGGAATACATCCTCACATTACTTTGGCACTCTCTCAACGTTCTAAAAAACATGTATTTCAGCCATTAAAGGACACGAAAAATTACTACACAAGAAAACACATACAATATACAGGCATTTAGTTAAATTACAAGCAACTCTGGTACATCTCAGAATTAAAAGAGGACATAGATATTTCATAAAAGATTATACCGAAATTTGCTCTAATATTCACAACAAGCAGATTACTCCAAAAGCAAAGGAAATTACATATAGGCTTGTTTACAGCATGACCCCAACAACAGAGAGAACAACAAAAAATAACTAAACAAATACTACAGTGTCAGCTTTGTAGACGGAACGTCCAAGAATCAGAAGAGCACATCTATTACGAATGCAACACAACCAAGCCAACAAGAAATATCCTACAAAACATCCTAAACACTCATACGAAACAAAGAACAGATGTTTACACTGCAATCATGATAAATTTTATTCCTTACTCCACACAAGACATCCATACAAAGCTATTTGTTCTATTGGCCGAGTACAGAAATCTTATATGGACATTAAGAAACAAAGCACTATACAATTACAGAACAATCAACAAAGAAATTGTCCAAAAACCTTATCAATAAAAAGTCGCAAACATTCTAATCTTATCCCCACAAACGCAAATCTCGTAAAAGATTTGGCTGAAGACAGCACATATTACAGTAGAAGCAAATAACTTGTTTTAAACAAAGAATACTACAACTGTGAATGTGTTTATTGATGGTATTAATAATCTTACAATTATATTATTATTATTATTATTATTATTATTATTATTTATTATTATTATTATTATTATTATTACTGCTACTATTATTATTATTAATTTTCCCATTATTATATTTGAATGTGCAACATGAAATATATTGTGGATGGATGTCTGTGCCGTTGGCAGTAACATATGTATGCATCTGTGTGTGGATGCAGGTGTGTGTGTGCTTGTGTGTGTGGTGCATGAATTGTACGCGCATGTGTATGAGTGCGTATGTATGTATGTATGTGTGTGTGTCTGCGTGCGTGCGTGCGTGCGTGTAGCAGCCTTTAAACCAAGTCGGTATCTCAAGTATTAAAATGATATTAAATGGTAATGATATGTTTCAAAGGAAAAATATGCACCACCATGTATAAACAAATTGAATGAGCCCTTTAAGTACCCAGTAAGCTAAGGTGGCTTTTAGTGGCCAGGTTTTAAGTCCTTCCTATTGTATATGAAATCCAGACACTATCACAACTTCGGACCAATTATCTCCCTGGGGACAGGCCATGGACTCTAATTGCTAGTAGTAAATCCCTGATTCTTGTCCCCCAAACAAACAAAAGGTATCATGGACTAGAGCGTCTCCCTGTAATTTGTCATCAGGCAACAACACCAACGACCTTCGGCTCGATTGCTAAGTGACCCAGAAATTACAAAGAAGCCACATTTTAATGGAAATGATAGTTTAAAGTTTATTGTCCAAGCGCGGGGCATTTAATGTACTGCGGTCTCCAGAAAGCACGAGATTGTGTGTGTGTGTGTGTGTGTGTGTGTGTGTGTGTGTGTGTTAGTGTGTGTGTGTGTGTGTGTGAGAGAGAGAGAGAAAGAGAGAGAGAGAGGAGAGGGAGAGATGGACAGGTGTTTCATACATTCCGCTTGCGGAAGTGGAAGTGAAGCATATGCAAGTAATGTGTATCTACATGCACTAAGCCACAAATGTCATATTATCATAACTGTATATATGTATGTATATTTTTTTTATTCACAATGTCACACTTAACACTAACAAACGGCAACGCTCTATAATATACACAAACAAAAGAAACACACACTACAACTTGTAAATATACATTGCTTAGTATGGAGTAACATTTTAAAAAAAAACATTTTTTCTAGTTTTTTGGCAAAGGGAGTGGGGCAAAATTAAACGTCCAAAGATCTACTATAATGGGCTTGGGCAAATGGAAAAATAAGGCAGATTTTCCATTTGATTTAACATCAAACAATCTTATAAAATTGTACGGAATAGTCTTCCCATGTCAACTAAATCAGACACACAAAGACACATGGCAAAATCTAGAGAAGAAAATAGCAGATTTGTTACAGAGGTACAAATATAAAACAACTACCATATTTGGTAGAAGTACCATTGTTAATACATATATAATTCCAAAAATAGTCCATCTGTGCACAGTCCTAGATCCCCCACGTCAGACTGTCTCAAACATAAACAAAGAGAATAGACGCTTTGTGTTTGGCAGCACCATCTACAGTATCAAACATACTACACTCATGCAAGACAAAAAAGATGGAGGTATCGCCCTCCAAGACATAACAACCAAAATACAAGCATTTAGGATCAAACACGTAAGCGAAATCCTACAAAACCCAGAAAAACACCATTTAGCACACTATTACATTTGAAATAGGCTATCTTATTTAAAACCTATTAGGGATACATCCTCACATTACATTGGCACTCTCCCAACATTTTATAAAACATGTATTTCAGCCATTAAAGAACACGAAACATTACTACACATGAAAACACATACAATCTACAGGCATTTAGTTAAACTACAAGCAACTCTGGTACATCTCAGAATTAAAAGAGGACATAGATATTTCATAAAAGATTATACCGAAACTTTCTCTAATATTCACAACAAGCAGATTACACCAAAAGCAAAGGAAATTACATATAGGCTTGTTTACAGCATGACCCCAACAACAGAGAGAACAGCAAAAATAACTAAACAAATACTACAGTGGCAGCTTTGTAGACGGAACGTCCAAGAATCAGAAGAGCACATCTATTACGAATGCAACACAATCATGCCAACAAGAAATCTCCTACAACATCCTAAACACTCAAACGAAACAAAGAACAGATGTTTACAAAGTAATCATGATAAATTCCATTCCTTACTCCAAACAAGACGTCCACATAAAGCTACTTGTTCTATTGGCAGAGTACAGAAATCTTATATGGGCAATAAGAAACAAAGCATTATACAATTACAGAACAATCAACAAAGAAATTTTTAACCAGTGTTATCAACAAAAAGTCTCAAACATTCTAATTTAGCCCCACAGGCGCAAATCCCGTAAGCGTTTTGCATGAAGACAGCACATATTACAGAAGAAGCAAATAACTTGTTTTAAACAAAGAATGCCACAACTGTAAATGTGTTTATTGACGGTATTAATAATCTTACAATTATTGTTGTTGTTATTATTATTATTATTATTATTATTATTTTTATTATTATTATTATTATTATTATTATTATTATTACTATTAATACGTTTATTACTACTGCTACCGTTATTATTTATTTTCCCATTATTATTATATTTGAATGTGCAACATGAAATATATTGTGGTTGTGTGTCTGTGTCGTTGGCAGTAACATATGTATACGTATGGGTGTGGATGCAGGTGTGTGTGTGTGTGTGTGTGTGTGTGTGTGTGTGCATGCATGCATTTGCACGCGCATGTGTACGAGTGTGTGTGTGTGTGTGTGTGTGCGCGCGCGCGCGCGTGTAGCAGCCTTTAACCCAAGGCGATATCTCAAGTATTTAAATGATGTTATATGGTAATGATATTTTTGAATGTATAAACAAATTAAATAAGCCCTTTAAGTACCCTAAGCTAAAGTGGCTTGTAGTGGTCAGATACTAAGTCCTTCCCATTGTATCTGAAACCCAGTCACTATCAGAGCTTTGAACCAATTACCTCCCTGGGGACAGGCCATGGACTCTAATTGCTAGCTATAAATCCCTGATTCTTGTCCCCCAAACATGGATCATGGACATTTATAGGAGACTAGGGCGTCATCCTGTAATTTGACATCAGGCCAACAACACCAACAATTTGAACTTTCACCTCGGTAGCTAAGTGACCCAGAAATTACAAAGAAGCCACAATTTAATAAGAATGATAATTTAAATTTTTAATGCGCAAGCTCACGGCATTCAATGTTCTGCTGTCTCCAGAAAGCATGAAATAGATCAAGATAAAATGTGTGTGTGTGCGAGAGACAAAGAGAGACAGAGAGAGAGAGAGAGGGAGAGAGAGAGAGACATAGAGGGAGAGAGAGAGAGAGAGAGAGAGAGAGAGAGATTGACAGGTGTTACATACATTCCGCTTGTGTAAGTGGAAATGAATCACATGCAAGGCATGTGTGTTTACATGCACAATGCCATAAATGTTATATAATCATAACTGTATATATGTATGTAGTTGTTTTATTCACACATGTGACACCTAACACTAACAAACGGCAACGCTCTGTAATATACACAAACAATAGAATCACAGATTACACCTTGTAAATATACATTGCTTTGTATGAAATAAACGTTTAAAAAAAAGGTATAGATCTTTCGCCTCCATCTCCTGAATTGATTCTGGTGTAATATAACAGTATTCGATCACGAATACATTCTATTTAATTATTTTCTATAAATAAGGAGACGGTTCTGAACCAAAGAACCTATCATATAAACAATTTTTATACCGTGAAGGCACTATATATTTCGTTTCTCCGAATGTTGTGGTGATATTCTTTGAAGTTGATATTCTGTATATTTCTCCGGAATTATTACCGGAAACAACAAACTTCAAGATGTATTCAAATATCACTGAATTCGCGGGGAGAATGTTATGGTTTCGGAGGGTGAGGGGGGGGGGGGAGATTAAGATTATTTCATGATCGCGTTAATACAAGAACCGATTATTTGATATTGTTTTTCCTCCATACTTTACGGTTCTTTTCTTTTCGCTCTTCTGAAATTCGTTTTATAACGTAAGTAGACCCGCAAATCACGTATTATGTAGACGTCTTTACTTATTCTAGTATGTTATTAAATGTAGCTTCCATTTTTACGTATACTAATGCAGGGGCGCGAGGGGGGGGGGGGGGAGAGGGTTTAATTTATAGGGAGGAAATACGAACGCGGGGGAATGACTTTCTGAACATAGGGGAATGGGGTGCATGGGGCCAAAAAAAGGAATGTTCCGAATACGTGCATACTTCAGAAACAGTGCTAACCAACAACAACAACAACACAACAACAACAACAACAACAACACAACAACAACAACAAGGTCCACTACATAATGACATTATGAAAAATAATGACAGCAGGTTAAAAAATAGGACATTATTCAATGGGTTTGTTCTCTTAAGGACGACGGAACCTGGTGCAGAATGGATACAAGTGCCAACAGCGTGTTCATTATGAATCTGTATGGCCAGTTGGTGGTGCCATAAGCATTTTCAGAAGAAACAGAATTTATAAGTGGAAAGAATCCGAAAGTTACTCTCAAAGCCTCAGTTCCCAAAAATTTGCCAAGTGATGTGACAATGTGAAAAAAAGTCACAGCGGATACATTACAACCAGCCGTTAGGTCTCGGACTGACAAACCCGGAAAAACGGCATCCCCAATTTTCAGAGGGGAATTTTAATGTAAAACTTTAGAAATTTGGGAAAAGCTTTTTAAAGGGGAAACCCTCACTTTTTGACAATTGGGTGATCAAGGCATACTCCAAAAAAAGGACAGCGAAGGCCAGGAAATAAATTTTAAAACACAATTGGCCCGGGGGTTTGGGTTTTAAGGTTTTGCCCGGTCAAAAAGACCCGGAGTTTTTAAGTAGGTGACATTTTTGTTTGCCGGGAAGGGTGTTATAATACCGCTTTGGCGCTTGAACATTATCGGGGGAGTCCCTTTATGCCGGGAAGGGGTGTTATAATACCCCCCCCCCCTAAGGGGCTTGAACATTATCTGGGCAGTCCATTGATAGCCGGGAAGGATGGGATTTAAAACCGCTAGGGGCTTGAACCCTTTCTGGGGGGTCCATTGATAGCCGGCAAGGATGTTATAATACCGCTAGGTGCTTGAACATTATCTGGGCAGTCGATTGATAGCCGGCAAGGATGTTATAATACCGCTAGGCGCTTGAACATTATCTGGGCAGTCCATTGATAGCCGGCAAGGATGTTATAATACCGCTAGGCGCTTGAACATTATCTGGCCAGTCCATTGATAGCCGGCAAGGATGTTATAATACCGCTAGGTGCTTGAACATTATCTGGGCAGTCCATTGATAGCCGGCAAGGATGTTATAATACCGCTAGGCGCTTGAACATTATCTGGCCCAGTAAATTGAGTAAATATAAATGTTAAAACATTTGTGCGTTTTACATTTCCCCATACAGCCCCTCCCATCTACATGGGAACGGGATTTTGTTTGGGCTTTTGAGGTCACAAGCTGTTCTATTTTTTTAAATTTTGCACCCCTCAAAATTTGGGCCCTCGTTTGAGCCTCAGTGGGAAATATCCCTGACCGGATCCGGAAAAAACCCCCCCGGGATCACGCTTTGTGAAGCGGGTGGTAACCACGCGGGCACACACTGGACACGCCAAATTATCACACCGGAATAACACAACGCTACCCATCGTAGCCATGCTAAAAGATTGCCCAACCCGCCGCGACTGACTTTTGTAAATTCGATGGGGACCCGAACGATCAGGACTTCTCACGGGAAAAGGGGATAAACCGGGCCCTTTAAAATCCAGTGGCCTGCGATAAAAGGAGGGCAAACCCGGGAGTTTTGTTTTTTCCCCTGATTTTATGGGCCCTTAGGTTCGTGCCGGAATGCGATCAGCGTTGCCAGTAGTGGGTTGTGCTCAATATTTAAATTTCAAATCCCGAAACAACCAAAATAATCAAATATTGCATTGCCAGAAATGTCGGCTTGCCTCCAGTCATTTCACATTTATTGACGTTGTTTCAGTATTCTGCCGGATTATTTGGTTTGGACGGCGAGTCGAGTTTTGATATATTATATTTGAATTTACATTGCTGGCAAGTGGAGACCATCAGATCGGGTAACTGTGGAGGCAGAAGTTCGGGCTTGATATTTACAATGTCGTAGAATGATGTAGTCAATGGGTCTGTTTGTCGACACGTATAATAAGGGAGAGTCTCCGTGGCGAAGTGCTCAAGCCGTCTGCCTTGGGCTCCGAAGGTTGTGGTTTCGATTCCGGTTCGCATCCTTCGGTTCACGAGTTTATTTTTCGGAGGCTCCTGGGGGTCTTCGCTGGAGTTACGGAGTTCGTGCTTTGTGCGACGTTTTCCGCGCTTCGGAAAGAGACTGAGCCATATGAGATAATCCCCTGTGCAAGGATGTCGAACCTGTCGACTTTTAAGCGAATTTCTCCTATAGTAATACATTTTAAAAGTCGCTTAAAAGTCGACACGGTCGACTTCATTGCTACCGGATTTTTATCCCATATGGCTGTCTCTTTCCGCAGCGCGGAAAGCGTCGCACAAAGCACGAACTCCGTAGCTCTTATAATAATAAATCATACAATTCAACTGCATGCGTTTCCCTAGTTGCTTAGGGCATATTTAAAATATCAAAATAACATGATTGATATTAATGCCTTGATTAATCACTTTTTGTTTTGTTTCGCATATCCTTTACAGGACATCGCTGTCAACATCAGCATCTTTCAGCTGATTGTTGATTTCTTGGCAAGATTACGCTCAGTAGTTTGCCATTGCTTTCTGAGCGATCGGCTCACATACCCCGTAAGTTACCGACGCGGAGAGAACAGCTACCAATTCTCGCGCAACGTCACGTTACTTACGAGATTATACGAGATTACGGAGAAAGTCGTGTAACCTCTAGACCAGAGAGACCGGCGATTGATCACTACACTTATTAATAATTATGTTCAAGCATTCTGCGGAATTAGCAGATTTTTTTTTTAAAGTTGCATATCCCGTACAGGACGTTGCAGTAAACATCAGCATTTTACTGTCGTTGTTGATGTCTTGGCAAGTTTTTACGTTCAGTAGTTTGCCATTGCTTTCTGAATGACCGGCTCCCATACCAACACGTTAAAACCAGCGCGACACTATCTGCAATTACCAGACTAGCTAAATTAAATCACCTAGAAAAGCAATGAGTAAGGGGACATAATCATCTAATAATATTGCAAGGGATATTACTAGAAATGTAAATATTAAATCATATACCAGCTATAAATATTATTACAAATCTTACAAATCTCTGATGCTATTACAATTGTAAATGAAAGAATAAAGATTAAAGTCAGATAATTATAAACCAAGAAAAAGTCTTTTAGAATTCTTATATAACAATTTGAGAATATTATATATTTACATTTTATAATCAACGTTGTAGTTCTACATTTATGTTTAAATCTTTTAAGGTATACTTTCAACTGTAGGATTCATTATTCTGTTAACTATGTCCCCCTTTGTGGGGAAATCATTTTTTTACTGGCCTCCTAGGGCCACACATAATAACAGATGATCACTTCTCGTCCCTTTCGCTAAGATCAAAGTGTAGTATTCTGCGCTTGATCTTGCCAGGGCCAGGCATGATCACCCGACACGCGGGGACCTAATGGGGCGTTCTGGTCCCTCTGGGAACCGTGAGCCCTACTAAAAAAAACAATAATAATAACAGATGATGGCAGAAGTTAGGTAGAAATCACACCGAGTATAGGAATAGCCAAAAATAACTTCAACAGCGTGCAATCGGTATTAACATCTAGATAGATTAACAGCGCATTAAAAATGAGAATTGTCAAATGCTACGTATATTCAACGCTACTGTATGGCGTGGAAGCCTGGACATTGAACAAGCAACTAGAAAGTCGCATAGAAGCCCTGGAGATGTGGATATACAGACGAATATGTTGTATTTCATGGAAACAAAAACAATCAAATACAGAGGATCCTAGAAAAACTGGGAATGAAGAGAGAGTTGATGGAAGAAATAAAGAGGAGGCAAGTGAAATATTTCGGCCACGTTAAAAGACTTGATACTCTTATAAAAAACATACTGGGCGGCAAGCGAGCAAGTGGTAGACAACGATACAAGTGGGAAGATAACATCAAGAGATGGACGAACATCAGCCTGACAGAATGTACAGTCAGGGCGAGAGACAGACAGTGTTGGAGATCCATTGCAGCAAACCTTCATTGTGGAGACGGCACCTGATTGATTGATTGATTGATTGATTGATTGATTGATTGATTGATTGATTGATCGACTGAGGTCCACAAAAAAATTTTAAAAAATTAACTACACCTATACCATCACCATCGTCATCATCATCATCATCTTCCACTTCTGCCGTCAAGCGTCGTGGGGAGGAATACATGGCGCTCCAGCACCCGATGGGCGGCACTGGATAGTGTCATTCCGTGTGATTGTACAATGTCTTTGATGTCGTCAATCCATTTTCTTCTTAGACGTCCTCTTGCTCTCGTCACAGATGATCTTTGATGTAAGGCAGTGATGGTAGTTGATGGTGTTGCATTCTAACGACATGGCCAAACCACTTGATCTTCTGTCTTTCAATAAATGTGGCACAAGGTGTTGATCCCAATGTCTGTCTGATAACAGCATTTCTTACTCGGTCTCGGATAGTTAAGTTGGCAGCTCTCCTCAGGCATCTCATCTCGCAGGTGTTGATTTTGCGAAAGTGTGATTTGGATCAAGTCCAAGCTTGAGATCGGTAGCATAGGGTTGGTGTGAATATGCAGTTTATTATCTGTCGTTTTGCGGACATGGGTATATTTGGAGGTTTCAGTAAGGGTGATAGTTGATATGTAAGTGCACTAGCTTTTTGACATCTGATTTCGATTTCTCTGTCCAATCTGCCATCTTCTGTGATCATACTTCCAAGATATTTGAATTCTTTAACTTGTTTCAGAGTTGTGCTATTTATCTGTATACTTAGTGGACCAGGCGATCTGCTAACTTGCATTACTTCGGTTTTGGCTGTGTTTATACTCACATTGTATCTGCTGCATGTTGAACTCAGATTATTAATATGATTTTGTAGTCTGCCCTCATCGCTGTAAAACAGGCACTGATCGTCTGCAAATAGAAGGTCATTTATTTCCTGTGGATCAGTTGTTTCATCTGGAGTAAAGAGTTCTAAATTTTCTGAATCTGTTCTGTCAAGGCTTGCTTCTTTGGATATTCTGTCCACGTAGATATTAAATATCAGAAGAGAGAGCACACATCCCTGTCTCACTCCTGTATTGACTGTGAACATATCTGATATACCTTCTTGTGTTATTAATGCACTTCGGCTCGAGTGGTACATGGCTATGATGTTTTCTAGCAGTTGCTCTTGTATCCCATAGTCTTCAAGGATGGTCCATAATCTGTATCTGTCTACTCTATCGAAAGCCTTTTCCTGATCTACAAACACAATATTCTGCTGGTCACTATATTCGATAGTTGTTTTCACATATTTGTCTAAGTTTCTGGAAGAATCTCAAAACTGAGAGGGAAGACCAGGAGAACTTTTAATCAGATAACGGTGGGAATGATTAGTAGTATGACTCTTCGCTGGCTGTTGAACGAGGGGACTGAGCACGTATGGGAATGTCCTGAGTGCAGTGATGTCGGTTCTTAACTCAACTCAACTCAACTCATTTGTCTAAGTATAAATAGTGCATCAGTGCAACTTTTACCTTTCCAAACACCGAATTGTACTTTGCTTAACTGTTGAACAACTATGGGTCTAGCTCTTTGTTCCAATAGTTTTGCGTACATTTTCCCTATATCACTCAGGAATGACATGCCTCTGTATGTTTCGCACTCTCTCATATTGCCTTTCTTTTTCCATATTGGTACTATTATTGCCTGCTGCCAATAATCTGGAACTTTTCTTTCTTCCAATTCTATATTAAAAAGTTTTGTTAGCCATTTAACTCCGGTTTCCCCACAGGCCCGAATAGCTTCTGTGGTTATTCCATCTGGACCCGGTGATTTGTTTTTAGCACTTTTCTGTATAACTGCTTTGACTTCTGCAGGGATGAAATTTGGTTCTTGTTGTCCATGGCTTTTAGGCACAAAAGTGAGGTTTTCTATGTTATTATGTGTGGGGTTAAGTAGTTCTTGAAAGTATTCTGCTCACATTGCTAGTCTTTGTTGTGGATTAAATATTGGTATACCTCTTTTGCTGTTTATGATGGTGGTTGGGTTGTAGCATGCATCTCTGTTTCTCATTGTGTTGATACGTTTATAAAATTCTCTTGGGCAGTCTTTGCTAAGGGTCGCCATCTGTTCACCGTATATTCTCCAGGATTCATCTTTAGATGCTCTAATTGTTCGTTTGGCCTCTCGTCGTGCTATTCTATAAGTAACATAGTCTTGTTCAGATTTAGTTGTGATCCATTTTGTGAACGTTACCTTCTTATTGAATATGCTATCTTTAACTTCATTGTTCCACCAAGCTGTTCTTAATCTTTTGTCCTGCCATACTTTCTTTGTTCCACATTTATTTTCCAGTGTGTCGAGCATGGCAGCCTTGAAAATTGTCCATTCCATTATCTACGCTTGAGTATTCATCAGGGATGTTCTTATGTAGATTTTTGATTTCTTGATTGAATTCAGTCTTTAACTCGTATTTTCCTGAAGCCTCCTATAATTGATGACATGTGTTATTACCTTTTTGTTTCTTATTTTCCTGTATGTTGAAATCTTTTTTTTATTATGACTGGGTTGTGATCAATATCAACATCTGTATTTGGGAGTGCTCTTGAATCCAATAGTAGTCTTCTGTCTGATTTCCTAAGTAGAATAAAGTTAATTTGAGATGCTTGATCTATGTCATTCCATTTATACCAGGTTTTGGTGTGGCTACGACGATGTTGGAAAACAATATTTGCTATTATTAGTCCGTATTCGGAGCATTTGTTGAGTAAAAAAATGTCGCTTAAAATTCGACAGCGTGGACTTCATTGCACCGGGTTTTATCCCATATGGCTCGGTCTCTTTCCGCAGCGCGGAAAGCGTCGCACAAAGCACGAACTCCTTAGCTCTAGCGACGACCCACAGGAGTCTTCGAAAAATGTCTCTCGTCAACCGCAGGACGCAGCCCGGAATCGAACCAACAACTTTCGGAGCCCGAGTCAAACGGCTTTGACCACTTCGCCACGCAGACTCCCGTTGACCATTGCTATTACATTAAGTCTCTGTGTCGCTGAATGCCCCCCCCCCCCCCCCATGCATTCATCCCACGGTGTTCTTCGTGTGCCTATTCGTCCGTTAAAATCACCCATCACGATAAGTACATCTGTCTCCCTGACATTATTTAACGTGTCTGCAAGTTTATCAAAATACTCGTCTTTGTCTTCATCGCTGTACGTGTCGTGACAAGGGCATCCAGATTCATTCCTTGCCGTGGACGTCGTTCCGTGCCGACACACCACGTAGAGAAGATGGCTGTGGCTTAACATAATACCGCCATTTTATTAAGTGTATAGTAGTGTCGTATATATTATGTTGTGGAATATATGATTGTGACAATGTCTACTCTAGAGTGTTGATTGTAGATGAAAACCTACACTTGTGTCCGAGTTACATCTATGTCGGTGGGTCGTGTTGTGTTCGATGGTGAGTTGATGTAGTCTAAAAGGAATGGCAGAGTTCACCTTCAACAAGGTAGAGTGTGGGAGAGTTATCACCAAAGTGCAGATGAATGTTAAAGTAACAGAGCCCGTCTCTCGGGCTAGATGACGAAGTTGAGAGAGAATCAACCACGGTGGCGAATGGGACAGGAGGCGAGAAGTTAGAACTAATATCCCTAGGCATCTGCTAATTCGCCTAAGCCCATCATTCGCTCCCTGGCAATAGTATACTTTTAATGACATGTACTCCGGACAGATGACAATTTCCCCTTTGTGGGGAAAAACATTTTTTACTGGCCTCCTAGGGACGCACAAAATTTAAAGAAATTTAACCACACCTATACCAAACTTTGGTTACATTAACACAGGAATTAGAAGACTGGATATTAACATGTTAGGTATATGTGAGACCAGAGGGCATTATTATAGAAAACAGAAATATCACCATAAAGACAATATTTCGCCTAATAAAATCTCCCTGGTCAAGGTGTTAGCAGCTTTCTCCGTAACCCCGAATACTCTCGTGGTTGACATGAGCGCACGAGAATTGGAAGCAGTTCGAGTCGTGCCAGTGACTTATAAGAGTATGGAGCCGGTCGCTCAGAAAGTCGTGGCGTGCTGATGAGCGTAATCTAGCCTAGGAATCACCATACAGCTGAAAGATGCTGATGTTCAATATCCTGAAATAGGATGGAAACGCGGGGGAAAAAATGCGTATAATGAGTCAAATCACGAAGATTTTGCTAAGAATTATCATGCGAAGAGTTAGGAAGAAAATACAAGCTGAAATAGGAGAAGAACAGTGTGGGTTTGTAGAAGGCAAGGGCACGGTAAATGCTGTGTATATACTGAGAACAGTGTGGGTTTGTAGAAGGCAAGGGCACGGTAAATGCTGTGTATATACTGAGAACAATGTGGGTTTGTAGAAGGCAAGGGCACGGTAAATGCTGTGTATATACTGAGAACAATGTGGGTTTGTAGAAGGCAAGGGCACGGTAAATGCTGTGTATATACTGAGAACAATGTGGGTTTGTAGAAGGCAAGAGCACGGTGATGAACCCCAACTATAACTTCTCCTTGAAGTTGAACGGGGTAGGGATAATAGGGAAATCGAATCGAAATTTAATGACAACCACGATACTTAAATACAACCTCCTCTCCGTGGGGAACATTTGTTTACTGGCCTCATATGGCCACACACAATTTAAAAAAAAAAAAAAATAACCACACCTATCCCAAACTTTAATAACATTAACAAAGAAATAAGAAGACTGAATATTAATATGTTAGGTATATGTGAGACCAGAGGGCTTATTATAGAAAACAGAAATATCACCATAAAGACAATATTTCGCCTATTGAAAATGTATGTGTATTCTGTTTTTCTGTTCTCTTCTGAGTCTTCTCTCCTGTTCTCTTCTCTCCTGGTTTTTCTTTTCCTTTTCTCTTCTCTCCCCGTTCTCTTCTCTCCTG